>BPLR01005708.1:0-35613 GCA_021605095.1 Caerostris extrusa | reverse complement strand
TTACGTATTGCTTTTTTGATGGCAGTTACTTACAGAAAATTTGGTTCTACCAGTTCAAAAGGTCATATATTGGCATGTTCTGAAAATACATTGACTTTTCCACAGTAATATTTATTTTGCCATTTCTGAAATAAATTGAACCCGAAACAATTCTTATCTGTAATGGTAAATGTGTTGGTAGAATGTAAGGATATTATTTTTTTAGTTTTAAGTTACCTTCCTACCTTTCAGCAAAAATTGCTTTTGCTCTCATGCCCTGTTCTCGAAAATTTCTTTAACAATTCAAAAACTTTCGTTGGTACCTCAATCACCCCTTTGACTGTTACATTATGTAGATATATTTTTTTTTATTTTAATTGATGTATGGTTTCATTAAAAAAAAAAACAAGTAAAAATGTTTGAAAATGTTGCATCATTTTTGGTTCAAGCCTTGAATTTATCGACACTTGTTTTGTATGTATCCTTCAAGTTTCCTTTTCTTTAGACGGTGGAAGAGTTGATGTTACTGTTGGAAGAGTAACTGGCCAAACATGGACCAAAGCGTGCTGGATTTGCAATGGAATCCCCTTAACGAGCACATCAGTATAGCATCCAGCCAGATGATTGCACAGTTGTTGAATTTATTTAATTCATTAAAACTTATCTAAATTATGTGGTTTTCATCTTCTTTTCAATTTCATGTTTTTATTTAATTGAAAAAATATTAAATTATATTTTAATTGTTCTGAAATGTATTAAAACAAAATTCTACTTGAGATTTTATTATATAATTCTACTTATTATTCAACTATTAAAAAGTTTACTGTAAATTTATGTTATTGATTACTTCTTTTTAACTGCTAGAGGCACTGTAAAAGTAGAAATGAAATTATTCGTATAATTTTTTTGGAGATATTTTTATTTGTTACATAGCAATTCTATGCTGGTTTCCTTAATGTAAGTAATAATGTAGTTCGACATCTTATTACATAAATACCTTCAAACATAATCTGTTTTGAACATTTCTAAAAATTTACAAAACATTATTTGATTATATGCTATGATTAAAATATATCCATTTTTAGTTTCCTCTTGACCATAACTAAATTAAAAGTGATTCTTCTTTATTTTGTAGATTAAAAATTTGGTATTATTCTCGATGAAGGACTCCTTCAAAATGTGTAACAAAACCAAGTTCTTATTTTCTTGATTTAAGTGGTCACACAAAAGGAGAGTGATTATCAGGCATCCAAAATTAGCTGAGAACATCTTATTTAGTATTGATTTGACTATGTGTATTTATAAACACCTTTGCTTGCCAAATTTAACATGATATTTGTATTCAAAATTTTTTAAATATAAGATTATTTCTTATTTGGTTTCAGACAGTTAAATCTTTGTGTATTAAATATCTTTTAAAGATTTTTTTGTGCAACCATATATTGCGTGTTCATTATTAGTTAGCTCAAAAAACCAGTTCAAAAAATGATAGAAATATATTGTAATGAGGATTATTAATTTATTATTTATTTTGTAATGTGAGGGATAACAGCTACCAAATGGTTGCATTTTCATAAGTTGTAGATATTTCTAAATCTAGTCTCTGTAATTTTCTTATCATAAGACTTAAATATTTATAGATTTCTGCTTTATCTCTTGTCTCTTTTGTTTGTTATAAGGGCATTTCGCTTTAAGATTTTTTTATCTCACCTTTGATCCTCTGCCTGTTATCCACAGTCAAAATTTTTAGTAGTGAAAAAAAAAAAAATTATTTGCTGTGATATAGCCGCAGATAATCTATGTGTGATTTTCTCGATATTTTTGTTCATTTATTTTCTGTAATATCTTGCAACAATTAAATTCCATTTTGCATCTACAGTGAAATTTTATATTAATAAATCATTTTCCACTATATTATTAATAAATCATTTTCCATTGTCAAAAATTTAAAAATTTACATGGCAATTTGCTAACATTTGGGTAAATCACTAAAAAGAAATATATAAAAAAAAAAGATTGCAGGATTAAAATATTTTCTTTCAGAAAATACAAAGAGTAAGTTTTCTTAATCACTTTTTACTTCATTCTTTCGTGGTTTTTTATTGGTTTGCACATTAGCATTTTGTTTCACCTCATCTCCTATCTTAAAAATGTTGCTGCCTTCCATCATCTTCAGTCCCTGTAAGATCTCACCTTGATTTTGCTTTAATATTATATATTTTATTTTTTGTTTACTTCATTCAGAATTGCTCTTACTTTGAAGTTTCATCTATTATAATTTGAAAGCATGCATCAGTTTAATTTTTTAAAAATTAATACTTAATGTTATTGTACTAAAAGTTTTTTTTTTTTTGTTTTTTTAACATTATTGGTAGAAATAATTTATAAAAAAAATTATTATATATTATTCACTAACTTTTAGTAATATTAGTATGCTACCATGACTAGAAACGTTCAAGATTTTTTTTTTGTGAAATGAATCAGTTTCCTTGAAATCATTGTTATAGTAGGTAAAGGTTCTTTGGTGGTATTTTGTACAATAACCTTTTTAAAAAAAAAGTTTTTCCTCAAAAAAGCCTTGTAAGATTTTGATTTTAGAACATATTTCTAGCTTGTTTCTAAATTATTCCATAGATTTCAATTTTTGTGAAAATTCAAATGTATTGATGGTAGTTCTAAATAGAATGGGCTGTCTGAAACAAAATTTTTATTTAACTATATTTTTAAAAATTCTTTGTGCTGAATGTGAGAATTTTTTTAAGTTTTATGAAGAAAAATAAAAATACTTCCAAGATTTTTACTTTCCAGTTCTATGTAAATAAATAAGAGAAAAGCTGATTTTGTGATTAAATCACAAAATTCACAGTTGTTCTAAACAGTGTTTTAACAATTAAAAAAGCTTTTGTTAATGCTTTATATAGGTAAAATTGAATTAAATATCTATATCTATGTATTATGTATTTAAATTGTTATTTCATTTGTTTAAATTATCATCATTATCATGCAAAAGACCATGGCAGTTTTCCCAAGTATCTATCAATTTAAATTATATTTTTTTATTGCTTGAGAATAATTTTTAAAAATTTTCTGTTAGCAATACCATCTAAGAAAGCCAATTTAATTGAAAATAATGAGTCTTATTTCTTTAAAAAAAAAAACAGATGATTTTTTTTTTTTTAAAGAATAAGTTTTTTAAAATCAATATATTTATTTGTGAGTGTAAACACATTAACTTTTTTTTTTCCTTTTCCAAAGATTATGGTATGGAATATTGGAGAAGGTACTCTTGTGAACAGCATTACTTGTCACCCAGATACTATTCATTCTTTGTCATTTAATCGAGATGGAAGTTTAATTGCAACTACTTGCAAAGACAAAAAAATTCGTGTAATTGATGCCCGGAGTGGAATTGTCTTTTACAGGTAAATTAATTAATGGCCCCAAAAATATATCAGTTAATTTATTTAATTTTTGCATTATTTTTTAATTATTCACAATTAATCTAGAACTTATTCATTATAACTAAATCCAATTGGTTGCCAACATTTTGTGTTCGTATGTGTAATGCAGCAATTACTGTTAAATAGGAAAATAATAAAAATGTTAACTCTTGTTGCCAAAAATAAATGAACATCAATGCAGATACAAATGGTATTTTGCTATCATTGAACAAATAAGTTCTTTTTGCGAATTTTTAAAATAAGTATCTCCAGTACATTTTTGGCCAAATTAAAGATGAATCTTGGGTCCATTTTTATAAATATATTCAGATACATTCTTCTATTTATGTCTTTCATTTAAATTTTAATAATGTTTGTTGAATGTTAATTCAAGTTAATTCAATAATATATTGTTTTATCAGATATTTTTGAATGAAATGAAAAAAAATTAATAAGCATAAATATTTTTGAATTTGTTGCAAATGTATAGTTAGTACAGAGATTGCGGAGATAAGATTACATTATTTGATATGAAATTGTCAAATAAAAATTACTGAGCTATTAATCACAACGGACAAATGTCCATAATTTAACTGTAGTTTGGGCTTATATTAAGAAAATTATATAATCATATTGAATATTAAATAAATCATTATTTAAATTAATTTAGTTTAATTGTATTTATGCAAACAATTTGAGAATTATTTCATATTTTAAAGATTAAATTTTATTCCTGATCTTAAAAATGAAGTTCTTTCAAAAGTAATTATTGTGTAACCTTGTTAACCCTTAAAAAACAACCATTATCATGCTTCTCCTTAAAGTATGGCAGTTTTATTAATATTAATAAATGTTAAATCCACCATCTTTTTTATGATTAAGAAGATAAGGATAATTTTTAAAAGGGCATAGTACTAATCGATAATTTTTTGATGTTCTTATTGTAGGAAGGCATCTGCCACCAAGGCTCTAAAGCTGCCAAAGTGGTATTTCTGGGTGATACAGGAAGACTTTTTACAACTGGTTTCTCGCGCTTCAGTGATCGACAGTGGGCTGTGTGGTCACAGGTTAGCAAAGATTATAGTACAAAATATTTATTAGTTAATAATATTTCAAATTCATGCAAGAATAAATAGTTTCTATAAACTCCCCTCTACATTATATTTGTGTTTAGATTGTAAAGAAAAGAGCACTCTATACTGAACAGGCAGTATGACTTATGATTTAATTTGGGTTTTATTATTATTAAATTTTTAACATTGGAAATTCAGAATTTCAAAATAAAAGAAGTAGTTCTAATTAAAAAAATTACAAATAGAGAAATCTTGAAACAAATTTCTCATTCCTACATGTCCATTAACTGATAAAATTTAAGATTGAAACAAAACTCTATCATGTGTATGTGAATGAATGTTTTCTAATAATGGGCTAAAATTTTGCTAAGTATTATAATAAGATTGAATGCAACCAAAGCCTTTATTACACAAAGATAGCTTACTTTGCAGACACAAGAAAAAAATTTATCAGAAAACTCAATTTCTGGCATAATAGCAGAAAAATTATATTTTGAAAATAATTTTTGATTAAGTTGCAGTTATAACTCCTGTTAATAATGTTAAGTTTAAAAATGTATAAACTCAATAAAATATAATGATTTTTGTTATTTATTAATTTACATTGAATCTGAAAACATTCATTAAAACAGAGCTCAGTATTTGCAGTTTTACCAAAGTTCAGTTTCACTGCAAATTTTACTTGCAAAATAAACTGTCTATCTATATAATAATTTGGGTCTTTTAGTTTTTGCTGTATGTCTTTTTTTATTCATGGTGGATAATATTGAAATTTATTACTTACATTCATAAATGAAATGTTAGGTTCAATTAGAGGTCAAGAAAAAGAAAAATGAGGATTTTTCCTTATCCAATCTCAAGGCTTTCCTAAAAAAACACATGAATCCCTTGTTCAAAACTAATTGAAATCCTAACTAAATCTTAATTGTCAATAGTGTTGATCAGCAAATTAGGAATGTTGATTGATATATAAAAATAATTTTTCTGTTTTGATTAAACTAAGCAATAAAGTGTATTTATATTTTATTTGGTATGATTATCATTTCATAATTAATTAATTTTTGCTATAACTTTTTTTTCCTTATATTTACAGCATAATCTAGAAGCTCCTTTACGAATTGAAAATATAGATTCATCTTCGGGTGTCTTATTTCCATTTTATGACCATGATACCAAAATGGTATATGTTGCTGGAAAGGTAAATTCTTTTGTTAAAATATTTTTATATATTGATTAAGAGTAACAGAACTTAGATAAGAAATTTTTTTTATTATTATCCACTTAGATAATAATATTTTTTTAGTGTTCTTAATTTGTTTTTGTTTTTTATTAGTCAATATTACTTGTTATTAGTTATTTATTATTATCATATATGGTTCATGTTTTTTTTATCTATAAGTTTTGTGTCAAGGTTTAAAATTTTTGATTTTCTTCATATTTTTATTTAACTGAGATAATTATTTAAAAAAATTTTGAAATAATATTGCAAACATTTTATGATTGAAATTAATGTTATATAACAATGAAAGATGCAAAGTTTATCTTCTTAATAATAATTATGAATTAAGATACTGTATAAAATTTTTCTTAAAGTAAATTCAATGAGTAGTATTATTTAATTTCATTTTGTTAAACATATTTATTGAAATGTTAAACACTAAATGGTTGATTTTCAAATATTGAATTAATTTATTCAAAATATTAATTTATATATGTATATATATGTTTAGTTAGTTTCATAAATTCTGTTTTATTCTTTATAATAAAATCTTTTTTAATGAATATTGGTCTTTTAAATTTTTGATGTTATAATGATTTTTTTTTTTTTTTTTTTTTAATCTTGCATGTGAAGTGAAAATTTATCTTTCATAGGGAGATGGAAACATCAGATATTATGAGATAGTTAATGAGCCTCCTTATTGTCACTATCTGAACCAATTTTTAACTGGTTTTCCTCAGCGAGGACTTGGGTTTATGCCGAAGAGAGGTTTAGATGTCACCCGCTGTGAAGTGTTTCGCTTTTACAAATTACATGCAGTGAAACCTCTTTGTGAACCCATTTCTATGATTGTGCCTAGAAAAGTAAGTAATTAACAGAACTATAATTTATGTGAAATTTTAATGCACAATTAGCTACTAAAAATACTTATATTTCTTTCCGAGTTTCTGGGTAATTTTAAGTTTAATTGATTTTCATAATTTCTTGTCAATAATTTGTAATTACATGTAATCAGCAGTATGACCACAGGGGCATATAATCTGGTCACTTATTTTCCTTGTATCTATCAAACCATAGTTGATGCCAAAGTAATATATAAAAAAAACATGTAACATATAGAAAATTCTATTTTTTTTTTTAATTTTTAAAAGATGTGTTTATTTTTTAATGCAGAAATTTTGTTTATTATCTTCAAAAGAGAAAATAGTTTAGGCAGTTTTTTTGTCACAATAAACATTTGCCAAAACATACAAGAAGAAAAATTCTTAAATAGGACATATAATCCTCGCCAACAATTTTTGTAATGTTTTTTATATATAAACAATTTATTTTAAGCAAGAAATTATCAAAAATCTAATAATATAAATAATCTGCATTTAATAAAATTTCTATTTCTTTGGATATTGTTTATTTTATTGTTCTGGGTTAAAATTGTTGGAAGAATATTCTTATTTTTGCTTGAAATATATATATATATATTTATGTATTCATGTGTAAATTGTACATTTATGTTCCTATATAATTTTAAACTGATGTAATAAAACTAGTTCATATATTAATTAAATAAATGAAAAACTTAGTGAAATTAATTTTTTATTTCAAGACTTTATTCAATCAAATTAAAATTTGACTCATTTTTTTCTAAAAAAATGATTAATGATTAAATTCTGTTTTTCTCATTTTTTTCAAAAGGAGGTGACTATTAAAACAACAGATGTTAAGATTTTCTACAGTTACCAGTCTGTGAAGATATAAATTTCTTTTATCAATTTGAGAGGAGAAGTTTAATTTTATGGCAGTTTATGATGAATGCAGAATAAATACATATTAAGTAATTGCAAGTGTTGAATAACACTTATTGGCTATAACCTTGCAAATCCTATAATATTTTTAGCATCACTTGTCGCACGCAAAGAATGGGTATACCTTATCATTTTGAACCTTAAAATTTTGAAGACATTTATATCTCTGATTCTGATACTCAATTTTTATCTTACTTTGAAAACATCAATATAATTTACTGGTAATGGAACTTACCCCTTCCCCTTCCCTCCTCTTCACTACAAACATATAGAGGTGTACAAACAAGTTTATTATATAATATGAAAAAAGAAAGTCATAATATAAAAAGTATAAGATTTCTGTTTTACAACAAGATTGTTATTATAAAAGTTTTAAGCTAAATGTTTTTGTTTTTTTGTTTTGCTTATCAAGTTATGTAATTTATTTTGTCTACCATATCTCTTTATAAGCAGATTTAAATATTTCTAGTAATATTGATGTTCTTTAAAGGGAAAAAAATTGATTTTTCTAGTCGGAGCAATTCCAAGAAGATATTTTCCCAGATACTGCCGCTCCAACTCCTTCTCTAACTGCTAAAGAATGGCTAAGCGGCAGTAACAGGAGTCCAATCTTGATTTCCCTTAAGGTATTCCTATCAATTATTGAAATAAAGAAGTATATTTAATTTACTTGATAAATATTTTATTACCCATCTGTGTTGCAGCTATATAATTATAATTTTATTTAATGAACATTTTATATTAATAAATAAAGAATTTCTCACATATTTTTATTGTTTGACCCATTTAAAACAATTCTTGTTTATTTTAATTTTAATAGTTACATTGATAATTTTTATCAAAATTATTTTGGATGTTTTGCTGATAAAATTTTTCAAATGTTAATAATTCTATCTCCTATACTTGAAATAGAAAATTAACAATAGAATCTGTTATGAAATTATAATGAATGTTTATTTATTAAAATATTATGAAAAGTAGGTTATCAATTAAAAATTTTTTTACTGGTTTATAAGTTTTGCAGCATTTCTAATGCATATTTTGAAATGTTTATTAAAATGTAGATCAGTTATTAATTTAAAAAAATTATATATGTCATAGTATTGCTTTTTTCTTGTTATGTAAACATTACATTCCTCTGCAGTTACTTTATTACCATAGCTGACGCAGGTAGTTAAAAAATACAGATTAATGTATATGATTCTATATTATTTTCAAAGTAAAGCACAGCATTTTCAGAATTAAGAGTTGTAATAAAGCTCTAATTCCTAAATAGAAAATATTAAAAGATGTACAGATGAATCACTAACTGAAGTAATTAACTCATCAAATTCACTGCATGAAAACAGACTTAGTGACTATAATTATTGTCTGCAGCTAACCCTTTATATCTCTAGAACTCATTCAGTGGTCATTATATATTTAAAACTTTTTTTTTTAAGCTAAACTATTAGAAATCTCATGATTAAGTTGTTTCTAGTAGCTTCAAGAAAGACTGTCAAATTCTTTTTGTAATTTTAATCTTTTCTACAAAGTAAAATTAGTGACTGTATTATATCAGAATAAATTAAACAATGAATAATTATAAAAATTATAGTTAACTAAAATTAAACGTATATTTACATACTTGCAAAAAAATTTGAGCAATATGTATTGCATATTTATTGATGTATTTTCCATCTACTCTAGACAGGAGCGGGTGCTCGTACAAACAAACCTGTTTTGTATAATCCTGACAGACAATATTTAGTGACAGCTGACCGCAACAATGAGCGGAAATTTATTTTCATTTCTGAGGGCAACAAAGTGGACTACCGTGAGCTTCTTCAAATGAATGGCAACAGCAATGTTGTGAAGGATAATCTTGATAAGTAAGTTTATTGTGCTTTTGAAAAATGTTAAAGAATATTCTTACTGCCTTATAATGATAGGAAGTTTCTGAGATTTGATTTATAACTTTAACTTCGGTAGTATATAATAACTTACTACGTGACAAATTTAATTGATATTTTGTGAGAAAACATGTTAAGCTGTTGCTTCTTCATTTATATGAAATCTCGTTGAACTATAAACTCAGTTTGTTCTCTTTTCATTTGAAAGTGCTTTAAAAAAAAAAATTACATAAAAGGAAAATTTCTAAATCAGCAATTTTATTTACTGTTCTGGTGACAGTATAATATGTTATTTTTATTTAATATAACAACACATAATATAACATTAAATTTTGATTGAATCCTTCAATTTGCCTTGAATAAATATTTTTGATTATTCTGCCTGAAGCATGTTGCTGATCTTTGCAACAAGTGTCTATTTGAGACTTGTGTCTATTTGAGAACTTTTATTTAATATATTTAATTGTAATTTAGAGTTATAAGTAACTTAAAATTCTTTCATCTATAAACTACATTTTTTTTTGCTATGTTAAAAGCTGGTTTCAAATTCCTTTTCGGTTGAGATAATTTTAATTTGCATTTTTTAAGGAATAATAAATAAATTAATTAATTAATAATATTTTTGTGTACATTTGAATACCTAAGTAATAAGTGTAGTATTCAAGTAAAATTTTATTTTAACTGGCAAATATTTCTGAATGCTTGTGTTTGAAACTTTATTACTGAAAATAAAATTTGCGTTTTGTGAATATAAATTATTTAAAAATAACTTTAACTTTTTTTTTTTTTTACTAACTACTTTTGTGAATTAAAATTTTATTATTTTACAAAATTTTTTAGTTAATAAAATTTTTTTTAAAGAATATCCTTAGTAAATTTGAAAAATGTTTCCAAATTATGGGTTTTAAATTAGAATCAAACAGTTGTTCATATAATTTAACTGTAAAAATTATCACCCTGCAAAATCATCCGAAATAACTGCAATATTTTTTAAATGAGTTATATTTAATGTCTAAAAACAAATTCCTGCTTTATTATTAAAAAATTTTTTTGATATATAAAACTTTTGAAAATGTCTTGAAATGTTAAAGTCCTTTGATGATGCTTTATGTTACCTTTATGCATATCAAACAGAAAATATTTTTTTTAAGGAAAAATTTTTTTTAGTGTCAATCACAACATGGTTGCTCAGCCAACAAAAAAGTTTCCTTGGTCTGAAGAATTATCACCACCCTCTCCTCCTGAAGATTTGAAGACAGGAGTAGTTGCTCGCCATACATTGCCAGTGGCAACCTTTGTGACAATCCAAGACAATGACAGTTCTAGTGATCATGAGGAGGATTCTAGTTTGGAGTTTAGCAGCAGTGAAGAAGTGAGTGGAAGGAACTTATTAAATTATTTAAAATTCAGCTTGTATTGCCATTAAAAAATCTTTCCAGCACAAAATAATGCTCTTAAACTGTTGTTAAACAAAGGCTTTTCCCACAGAAACAAAATTTATTCATAAAAGTTTTTAATTTTTAATTTAATACTTAGACTAATCCTCAAATAAATTTTCTGTTCAATATTTTCCAAGTTAAAATAAATATTGGTTCATGTTGAATTAATTTTCCAAAATTATTTTGTGAACAATTTGTGACTTTTCTGAAATCACTATATTCTATACTAAGACATATTTAAGTACTAATATGTGTCTTAATCACCTTATAAAATTATTCAAAATAACATGGTCTAAAATGAAAGGGCAAAGCAGGTAAATAAAAAGAATTAAAAAATCGCATAGGACGATGGCATCGCAAAACCCATCTGGGGCCCCTGCTGACCTTATCTATAAAAACATGAGCTGAGCAAATTGAAACATCTTCATTTGAGCCGTGGATGTCTTGGAATAATATGGTTAGTTACACATACTGCGAAATGACGAAGATGCATTTGATTTATGGTGTTGCTAATTGCAACATATGAGAAGCAGTGAAAATTTAACCTAAGCAGTGTCCTGGTAAACGAGTGCCTTGTAAGTCACTATTTGCCATCTTGCATTGACAATTATGCAAAACAGGTTTGTGAGACCTGCACAAGCTGGATGTTGGGCGTCGACGAACAACTCATAGAGTTGCTACTGAAGAAAATGACTTTTAAGAAATCCTTTCACAAGTTTTTCCTGAAAAATCCATATCCCTCAATCCACCGTCTGTCTCATTCCATATGACATGAGACTGCATCCCTTTTGTCTACAATGTGCCCAGGCATTGGAACCGAGAGACTACAACAAATGCATCAAATTTTTACCATAGTATTTACAAGAAAGTGCTGCGGACTGAAGCTTTTTAGCAAGTTTCTTTTCACTGATAAGCTGTATTTTCATTAGAGCATGTGATGAATATTCATAATCTGCATCACTGGGCAGATAAAAACCTACATGCTACATGTATGCATGCCTCCCTCTGAAAATTTGCCATTAACATTTATAGGAGACAGTTTACTTGAGTCATACATTCATTCGACAAGACTCGACAATCCCAATTATATTAAATTCTTGCAAAAGGTTCTGTCAGAAATGCTGATTACTCTTCCTGTGTCTATTTGTCACCACATTTGATTTTAACATCACAGAGCTTCCACTTATTTCAGTAGGTAAGTCAGAACACATCTGCTTGCCATCTTTCCCAGCCATTGGATTGATTGAAGTGGACCAATCGCTTGGCCCAAAGAATTTTATGAGTTTTTTTTAAACAGACTTATTTATGAAATGACTGTTACATCACAGGAAGACTTAGTCGGTAAAATTGTTGCCCTAGAAAGATTTGTTCAAGGTATACCTGATGTTTTTAAGAAAGTGCCCCATTCCGTTCAGAGTCTATGAATGTGTGTCTCCAGGCATTTGGCAAAACCTTTGAGCATCTCCGGTAGTAGTATTGGCTGTAACACGTGGAAAAGCAGTAGAAATAAAATGATGTAGAATGATTTTTGTTTATTGTCCTTGTATTACATATAATTTGAAACTCCCTCTTATGGCTCTATTGTTCCATATTTGTTTCTTTTTGTGTGTCTGCTTTGCCCTTTCAGTTTGACCACATTATTACCTTTTCATAAGAAAGAGGCGTTATAGATTAAATATGCATTTTCTTTAAAGCAATCATAAAATATTGTTTTAAAGTGAAATGAAAGAATTCATCGTATTTTAAATAAATTATCTATTTAAAAATGCTATTATTATTATTTTTTTTAGCTTTTGGAAACATGCAAAAAACTTGCATCTAACGTAAAAGAACTTAAAACCAAGCTGCAGACCAAAGATAAAAAAATCAAGGAACTCGAAGAGAAACTCCATCTTCTTCAGAAGGAAAAAAACAATTAAGAATCTCTCTCTCTTTTTTCTGAAAATTATTCTAAAATTTTGAAAATCTTACATGTGATTATCTATTTTTCTTATATTTTCTGTCCATATATATTATTTTTTATTATTCCATTTAGTCTTATTTTTTAAAATATTTGTTTTATATTTTAGTATGAATTTAGTAAAATGTATCATTATTAGAAAATTAATTTTAAATTGTTTTTTAAATTTCTTTCTATCTTATTTATAAAATCATTATGTTAGAAGTCATTTGTTCTTATTTTCACAAATGGCTTATTCTTACATTCCTTAACTTCTTTAGCATCTTCTGTGATGCTAGAATATAGGTAGCTGTATTAGTTGTAATTTATAAAGCAATGCTATATGAAGGAATTAGTCACACCCATAATTTTTCTATACCATTTTTATGAAGATTACTTTTAAGGTAAAGAAAATTTATACATTATAAAAAATATTAGCTGAGAAAAGTCTGTAGGAATAAAATAGTGTGTAAAATTATACTTTCTTGCATTTCATAGCCTATTTTTTTTTAAATTTAATAATTAAAACTTGCAAATATCATGCATTTTAAAGTGTGTTGGTTTTTTTTTTTTTGTTTGTGTGTGTGTGTGTGTGTGTGTGTGTGTGTGTGTGTGTGTGTGTGTGTGTGTGTGTGTGTGTGTGTGTGTAAAAAACTGATTAATTATTTGTTATATTTGAGTTGTATTCTTGAAAATTTCTTTCTGTTTTTAAAATAATAGGCTAAAAAATAAAATTGTTTATAAAAATACAATTAAAAAAATGTAAGAACATTTACTAAATGTTCAATGAGTTAACTATCAAGAAATGGATGGTTAATAAATATTGAAGGAATATATTAGGTACTTAAATAGAAACTAATATAATTAATTGAATAATCTATTGGTAGCTAATTTTGATACTGGAAGGTGCTTTGAAAGTTAGAATTACATTTAGGTAGCAAAAAGTAAATTGGTTTTCCACTCCTAAAGTGATATAGCAAAAATTATGAGTACATAATTCTTCTATGGCAGTTAGGTATGCAAGTGCCTGAAAACTTTCACTACAATAAGCCTTATATTGATGTACAACTGGAAGTAGTTCTGAATGTAATTTGCATTCCATCTTTTTTTTTTTTATTGTCAGGTTTCTTTTCCCCTTTTTATTAGAATTTGTGTTCATAAAGGAAGCCAAAGCCTGCAATCTTTTTATTGTTTAACAAAAAAACTTATGTCTTTAATAACTTTTGATGTTATTATTTTATATTGATTACTGTTATTAAATTTGTGTGATTTATGAAATATTTAATATAATCTATAAAATATTCAAATAGCGATATTCCTCTGATGTCAAGTAAATTCTTATCCCTCTAAATAATTTTCTTCTTTCAAAAGGAAATATCTTAATTATATACATCTTCTGTTTTTCATTATGTTAGAAAATTGGTCTGTTTTGTGCATTTGCATGATTAAATGAGCTTATCTTTCTTACTCATTTGACTTTTTCATTCTCCAAAAGGAGATGATTTATTAATGAGTTCAGAGAGATGTTTTAGCATAAAAAAAATCATTTTGAACGCAGACGATTTGTTGATAATACAGGACTTTTTATTTCTTCTCAGTGTATGCAGTGTGAAAAATACATAGAAATAAAAATTCTTAGAAGATATTCTAAACAGAATGCCACACCAACATAGCAATACTGCTATATATATTGTTGCATATTTGGTTTTTAATCTAAATATCAAAAAATAAATAAATAGCTTTATGGATAAGAAAGCATAACAAAGCGAAGTGGGCAATTAATTTTTAGTGATGGTAAAATATCAACAAGAAGAATGTGTATAAAGTGTTTTAAAAATATTCCTGTGTGCAGAAGTTTATTTTTTTGTTTTCAAATTTTTTTAAAGAAAAAAAAAATTATAAATTTTTTGATTTTGAGCACAGCACACAAAGAAATTAACTTAAAACAAATAAAAACATACATTTAAAAAATCTTATTACTTGTAATCTGCAGTATATTAAAGTAAAATTTTGTAAGTTTACTAATTAAAAGAAATCAACATTATGAGTTTATAGTGTTTTTGATTTATGCATATTACAGGAGTTTCCATTGTATCCACTTATTATTTATGTGCATAAATACTAATTAGAATAGTAAGAATTAAGTGGGATTTACCCAATTTTGATTGCTTTAATTACAACTATAAAAATTTCTAATATTTTATTTACTGACAAATAGTATGTTAAAAACTATTTCATATCCGTGTGTGTATTCGAAAGGAGTTGATGAGTGCATTTTTTAAACTAATTTTGGATGAATGTTACTATTTGTATTTATGAAAATATTTCAAATTTGAGTTTTTAGATTCTATTGTGTACAATTTTCACACTAGCAAAACAGGATTAACCATTACTGTACCTTATTTATCCTTTAATTCCAAATAGAACTCATATGGAGTACTATCGAAACTATATCTTATTTGTTCAACAATAATAAATACAAAATAATGTAAACTTTGCATAATTCACTTATTTTTGTAATAAATAATATTTAATTATATTATCCATTCAGATTTATATATTAACTTTACTCTTAATATAAACACTTGTAACTTTTTACATTTAGTACATTTAAAGCAATTTTGCAAGTAGTCAATTTAAGTAATTTGTGAATATAATTTTTTTTTTTTTTTTTTTGGAATGATATATTTATTCCTAATACTTGAAATATTTTTGCATTGTAATGGTCGACTTAAATTTTTGGTATAAAAAATATTTATTTTCTTGTTTTTCCAAGTATTAAATTATGTTCTAGAATTTTAAATGATATATAGTGCCTTCAAATGAAATTTTTTATAGTATTTTATTTAATCACTATTATTGTTGCATTTTTGTGGAAATGTTTTGTTTATATAGTGTTTATTGTATGCACTTTTAAGCATTGTAATTGTTACATGAAATTTGTTTCTAAAGTGATTCATTGGCTATCAGCCTCATTATAGCATTTATTTATCCATTTGTGCATAGTTAAGTGTTCATGTCCTCTAATTTGTTTTACCCTGTACAGAACGTCCAATTGCTGTTCGAACAAATAGCTATTTTAGAGGAAGTGGTCGATAGATTTTTCTTGAATCTGTGTAAATTGGTCATCTAATGTCAAAGATAGGCAAGCGCACTTTGTTAAACACTGAAAAAGAATCATACCAAAGTAAGGATGTTTTACCAAAAACTGTGAATGTTGTTGAATGGTTATTTATTCTGTTGGTTGTGCAGCTATTCACTGTTACACATTTTTACTTTATTAAGTAGGTATTTTGTTGAATTTGTAGATTTTATATGTAATTATGTGTTTTCGTATTACTAATGCAATTTTCCAATCTGCAAATAAAAACTATTCAGTGCATTTTGTCTTTTATTTTTCTTCTTTATATTTACTGAACACAACTTTGATCTAAATCAGTCATTTAAAAAAAAATATCAACCTCAAAAATATAATCCAGCTTTAATATAATAGTTTGCAAAAACTAAATTTGAAACAATTAACAATCACAAAATTGTTGAACCATTTTTTGAATTAGTTGCCATCTGGTAAGATATGAGATTTTTGACTCAATGTAATTGGGCTCAGGAATACTTATAGGTCATTAGAAAGTGCTGTTAAAGGTCTAGAATTAAGACAAGCCTCTATTTGTGTTAAAAGGTTTCAAATTCTTCATATATTAATTTAGCTTCACCAACAACACATTTTCGATGATGTTTTGTTGATTTTATACCAGCTTCCCAGTGACCACCCATATGTGGTGCACTTGGAACATTTAAATGCCATTTAATACCATTATCAGACAAAAAATTATTTACACTTTGATTGTAATTTTTTGATTTTGCAATTTTTCAAATTTCATGAGCTTACGTTTTGCGCCAACAAAGTTAAAACCGCAATCACTGCATTTGCCTCTGCGGGGTATAAACTTTAGGAGCTGCAATGCCAAGTTTTTATATCGTAATTTGCAAAAAAAAAAAAAAAAAAAAATGTAACATGATAATAGTCAGGATATTTAAGAGGAGCTATTCCTTATTATGGTTTCAAAATTATTTCCATTTGAGTTAAACTAACTGTTTGCATAACTCTGTGCAATAATGAAAGTTTTTGTTTTTTCTTTTTTATTTTTCAATGCCTTTTGTGCATATACGAATAGTTTTGAATTTGAATGAAATCGCATAATACCTACTTGAGTTGATATGTACAGTTTAAATGTTGTTAAAAATTATCAATGAATAATGAGTGGTTATGTAATGAATGAAAATTACAGTAAAAAATGAGATAAAAAAATCCTCTTTACAAATGGTTTGAGGCCCTGCCTCTGATTAATGAAATGAACTAATAATCTCTGATGAAAGTTATCTTTTCAGAAATCAGTACATTCAATATTTTGGCAGGGGCAATCAGTCATTCAAATAAAATTGTGTAGGTGGAAAACAAGCAGAAGTGAAAGATCTATTATTCATTGCTATCCATACTACTCTTAAATGGCTGCATCCATTTTGAATTCTAAGAATTGGCAAATGCGATGGGATGAATAAGTTCATCCATTAATTATAATTCACAAAATGAGCCCTGGAAAAAACCTAACGAGAATCACTGCTTTAGTTAAAATGATAGAAACACAACTGTAAGCTTAATTAACATCTAAGTTTTCTTTAATGAATTGAATAGATGAAATTATTCTACTCTAGACAATTTAAATACAACAAAATCTAAACAAATAAGAATGCTTAACTTGATGGATTTTTTTTTCTTCTTTTTCTATTGATAAAATAAAATCCAAATATTTTTATGACTTCCTTTATTAAAAAAAAAAAAATCAACAATGTAATACTTGAGGCAACATTTTACAAGTATATAGAACACTTACGGTAAGCTCTTGAAATTTATTACTTATACAAAGAAAAAACAAATGCATTTGGCTACTTGAGTAATAGGTCTTATAATTTTTTTTAATAAATTCAAGTTTTAGGATCCGAACATTTAAACAACTACTTAAAAGTAATAAAACAACATTTTATAGAAATATATATATAATTATACAACAAATATTATAACTAAAGTAAAAAATTGGCAAAGTTTAGGAACTTTTTTTTCTTTTAATGAGACCTATTTATGAACACTGGCATGTAAACATTTTATAGTGTAATTAAAAATTTCAGAAGCCAATCAAATGTAAAAAAATATATAGTTATCCAGTATGAAACAGAATTTCGAAGCAATACAAAAAAACATGAACTAATTATATGAGAAAAGCATAAATGTAAAGAAAGAAAAAAAATCACCCCCATTAGAATTTAGTTTTAAAAAATCACATAAAAGTATTTGGTAAATAGTTAAGAATATGATTTTTTTAACATGTAAAGGATAAAAAACTGGTTTCTTTCACCTTAGAATACAAATTTAAAATTGTGTGTGTTCTTAAATGCAATTCAGATCTCTCTTCGTAAAATGTTAATTTTTAAAGTTTAATGGTGTGCTCTAAACTGGAGATTCCTTCCTGCTTCAATCTCATCAGCATAGGTTTATAGATCTCGGGCACCATAGGAACGACCATTCCTTTAGTTTGAATTTCATCTGCAAAATAAATAAAAATTATTTTACTATAAACTTAAACATACCTTATCATAAATATAAGTTTAGTAAAGTTTTCGTACGAATTTGAAAACAATGTATAATTGGCAGATGGCAATATAATGTTGATGACATTTTTGCCCAGTGTTTATCGTAACTATCAGTTTTCACATATTGTCAAACACGTTTTAATCAATTCAATTTTTATATCTGTTATACCTGTCAAAACTATATTAATGATCAATAACCAGTCATGGTCATGAATGTGTTGGAATTAATGAGTAACAATCTTTCTCCATTCATATACATAGAATATACAAAAATGTGCGAATAGTAGCAAAAACAAGTTATCCATATTATTCAGTTATAAAATTCTGCAGATATCTTTATCAAGAATTAATCCTATGTTACTTCAGCAAGCAAGACAACTGGATATAATTCAAACATATCCAACGACATATTACAACAACAAGGAGAAGCGAAACTACTATTGCAAAGAAGAGGTAAATATTTCCTTTGTAATGATGTGGATTTACTTAAAATGAGTAGTAGTAAAAAGTTCCTATTTTACCAGTGTTGATTTGTTCTAATATTTTATATTTGTTTGTGCAATTTTATCCTATCTTTTTATGTATGCTATATATCAGTATATATAATATTAGTTTACAGCTGCAGCTAATGAGCACTTTGATCTTCAATCATTTTTAAAAAATTCTTTTTCTGATTTATCTTTATTTTGATGGAACTTAATTAGAGACAATTATTATTATTTTTTTTTAAATATTATATTATAGTCTTGTTTATTTCATTATTCTTTTTATAAAGTTCGGGCTCATTCTTTTTTTTTGTTTTTCACTTTCCATGATTTTTTTTTGTCTATACATGAATTACATATAATACATGTTAGTAAATCATGTATTGATATATAATCATTAATTACATAATGAGAAATCTATTTATCAACTTGTATATGTATCTATATGATATACAAAGGAAAATAATGCTTCATTTTTCCCACACATATAACATGACAATATTAAGCTCACACAAAAATAAACTTTAATACTATTCGACTTTTTTGTTTCTTTAATTAATGGGATGAAACAATTTTAAACAATAAAAATTTGACTCAAAATTTTTTAAAAATATATCTATATCACATACTTTCCAACACCATTTTTGTAGCGATAGCAGCTGGGTAACCAACTGTCTTAGCCATGGCACTGTAACCATCTTTATCTCCATAAACAACAAAATCAATGTGTCTCATTTCCTGAAAATATAACCATTTTATCAAAATATGAAAGAAAAGTAATTTTCATTTAATTAGTGATTTTTTTAATATGCAGTCAATCATTAAAGAATTTACATAATAACTTTTCTTAACCAATAATGTTTTGGTAAAAGAAATTAAAATTTGTAGATATAAATTTTTTTATATATTTTAAAAACATACAAAGGAACAAGTTAGTTCATATTAAAAATAATAATTATCAGTTTAAAATTATAATTTTTTTTTTTTTTTAGCTCCTTTTATTTATTTTTTTTTTTTAGTTCTAATTGTTTTATAAATGATTAGAATTTTTAAAGTTATTCATTTATTTCTTGAAAGTTTTCTTTAATTAAAAAACATTTTACTAAAATTTTCCTACACACACAGTTATTTTTAATAAAATGTATTTATTGAAAGGAAAAACAAAAGAAGAAATTAATATTACAAAAACTTTTTTATAAAGAAAGAGAAAAAAAAAAAAAAAATTACATTTTTATTATCTGGCCATTGAATTCCAATATTATGTCTCAAGATAATGACATCACGCTCACCTTTCTCTGAAATGAAGAAAAACACAAATGGTACAAAATTATGATAAACAATTTATTTAAATAAATCATTCATCATTAAATAAGCAATAAATTTTTTATCTTGGATTTCTTAAAATAAAATTACATGCAAAACTAAATATACAGCAATAAAAGTATGCGGCACTTGCAAATTTTTTATTATAACAGTCGATTACACTGAATTAATATACAAGAAAAAAGTGAAATAATAATTATATTATTCTAAAATTGAAAATTTCAATCAATGTATTTTATTATATTTTGATGTATAAGGAAAATTATTTCTTTTACTATTTATATTAAAGAATGTAGCTATTTATATATGAACAGGTTAATACAACTGAATATTAAAGCATTTTTTATAAGTTTAAAAAATATAACAGCAATTAAAAAATGAGAAGAATTTTAACTTAATCATATGAATTCATAAGCATGGAACAGCTGCCATGTGTAAGAATCACATAAAAATATAGCCTGACCATCGATGACAAAAACAGATGAACTGATTTCTTGTGAGATATTAGTCAGATGTATACTGTGCAAGCTGCTTTGAAAGAAAAAAAGTTTAATAGTGACCATGTAATTTTTTTTCATCTAGTTTCTCTTTTTAATATTGTGAAATTTAAAATTTTAATTGTTAAAAACTAAAATTCTTTTCATAGCAATTAAAATCCCTCCGAAATGTCAGTTCCTTCCCAAAGAAGCCCTTTTTTAAATCCATCTGCGGTAAGTCATCTGACTTGGCCACTTGCCAATTTTTGGTGCAATCAGTGGTTGGATTATAAGCATTTTTTTAAATCAATGTATCAACTAATCAAAATATAAGTATTAACATTGGCAAGTCTATTAAAAATCAAATTTTAACATTAAAGTGGTAATGATTATGGTTTAGATATGATTGAAAGCCAGCTGATTTCTTTAGTAGTGTAAGAAATTACCAAATACAACTAACTACAGGAGCAAAAAGAATTGTTCAAGATGGACTAATGAATTGGTCATTGCAATTTCTATACTTGTGCAATTTTAATTTCTTTTTTAAGCTGTTGTATACAACACTTTCAAATGAATCTGTAAAAGACTTTCTTGCAAGTATTTGCATAAGTATTGCTTTAACAATTTGGGAAGTACCGTTTCTTGGAAAGTGTGAATTCATTTTGTATAGACATTCACCACTATTGAGGTTGCCCTACAGAACAGTTTAAAAAATTAAAGTCATACATTTGCAACAATAAAAAGATGCCATTTTGCATTAAACCGAGGAGGTATCTATTGATATATATAAATGTTTTTGTATGCTTCATGTTTTATAGTTTGTGCATTCAATTTTGAGCTAGTTTATATTTTTAAAAATATGTAATCTAGATAAATAATATATAATGACACTTACGTATAGCTAATTTATTAGCGAGGAAATGTGTGAATGTTTCTAATGGGGTGGAAAATTTTACAACAGGTTCTTCATCAATGATTCCTAACCTGTTGTGAATTAAATATTAACCAAGGATTACATTTAACATAAAAAAATAAATAACATTTTAAAAAGAAAGTACATGTCAAATAAAGATAAAAATATTTTATTAATCTTATTCAAACAAATGATGGCTGATTTTAGCTTAAAAGTCTTATTATTTATCTTACAGCTTTCAATTTTCAAACTCGTTGTTCTTTTTAGTGCTGAATTTATGGGAAACAATAAAACACTAGTTTCAAGTGATGACATTATAATGATTACCTATATCATTCCCATGTCAGAAGAAATGACGAGAATTGCCAACATGCTAAGCATTTAAAAATCCTTTTTTATAAAATCCAAGAATTTCTCATTCTAGCAATTTTTTATTTTAATAAATCTAAATTTTTATAAAAAAATGTTGTCTTTTCATACAACAATTAAAAAAGGATAAAATGATTTTTGTAATTACAATTTAAAACCCAAATTTAAATTTAAAAAAAAATCTAATATAAATATTCACTGCATATTTTGCAAACATTATTTAAATATTTTATGTCAATATTTCTAAATGAAAAAATAGATAAAATATCACTAACTTTCAATAATTGTTAAATCTTTAAAAGCAATGAAATGTTATATTAAATGTAACTGTTTGATGCTGCTCAATAAGAAAAACTTACGATTAATGAAATTTAAATAAAATAAAAATATGTTTTAATGATCATTTACCGTTCAAGAGCCGCGACTTGAGTTTCAGATTGTCCAATAACATCATAAATAAGATTCTTCAGATTAGGAGTGAGTAATTCTTGATCTTGTTGTCCAAGAAGAGTACACAGAAATTGTTTCTTGATAATGAAAGAGAAATATTTCATGAGTATTCAATTTCATTTTAGAATGCATCACTTATATATCTTACAGATCTGGTACTACTGCAATTTAAGTGCACTGATGGCTTGTGATTTCTTTTACTAGTGTGCATATACATATGCATAATTTCTTAAGCCTAAAAATCAGAATAAGAGAAAGATACTAAGTCATAAATGTTTTTAACTCAGGAATTTTTCTTTTAAATCAATAAATTCAATAGCTTCTTGTAGTTTGCAAGCATAAATATATATATATATATAAAGCTATTTAATTTTTCATAAAAAGGCATTTTTGAAACAAAAAATCGAGACAATGATATGCTTTTATTCACATTCATGAGATTTTAATGCCTTTATTATTATAATTTTTTTGGCTATGCTGGCACAGAAAATTGTTGGAGGATTTAAAATATAGAAATTTTTTACAAATGTAGTAGAATTGGTAGGCATGCAAATAAATTGTACTGATGATGGCCAATTACTGAAATTATTTATTTCATATGGCTAAAATCAATAAAGAAAAGTGTTTCAATGCCAAATACATGTTAAAGAAGGAAAGCAAAAACACCCATATTTGGTCCATCATTAATTGAAACGAGTGCCTCTAGTGTCCATACTTGATTCAGCTTACCTACTGAGTTTCAATTTGAAATTTGATGCCTCTCAGCTAATTCAGATGCCTACACTAATCTATAAGACTCATTTAGTTTAAAATTTCATTACAGATGAAAGAATATGAAATAACTCACTAGAAAATTTCAGATAATCAAAAAAATCTTTTACCCAAGTAATTTCAGGTCCCTTTGAATGCAAGCATGGGTGAGGAGAGTCGTTTAAAAGACCAAGGCGATTAAGTGCTTTCATCACTTCTGCAAAGCCCTAAAATACATGAAAATTTAAAAATACTAAAAGTAATTGACATATAAACAGCAACACGAGACAGAATGTTTGTTACACATACCTTGTATCGCAAGGTACCTCGTAACACTGTATCAGCTGTTTGAATATTGTAAGCATCAATATAAGCAGTGGAATCCCTATTTGGAAATCCTTCCAAATTGAAGCCTGGTAGAAAATCAATATCACGAGCATGATCCATCAAGGTACCACCTGAAGGAATTTCTACAATCTGCAATAAAAACAAACTGCTATTCCTGCAGCTAGAAATACTTTTACCAATACATATTAAATTCTTAGGTTCAAAATTTATTTAAATGAACAAACACCCAAATAGCCATAGTAAAAAAATTTACATAAAAATTAAAGTATTAAAAAAAACAAAAACAATTCAGCATATAGCAGATTGTTATTAAAAAATTGAACACACACACAGATATATATATATAAAAAGAAAGTAGATTAACACATTTCTAGTAATTGAAGCCAATTTTTTTCTTCACTGAATCCAGCATTTTATCTGATAAATCAAAAATTAAAACAATCTCATACATAATTTTTTTAGTTAAATAATTATTTTGAAAATATGGATAAAAATAAAAATCACAAAAAAATAATACATTTATTTAGATATTAACTTTTGTTAATTAAGTAAATTGATGATAATTATGCAATAAATAATTTTTCTTAATTAAACTTACAAAAACAAAATTTAAATCAAGAGATTAAAAATATATATTTGTATATACTTTTCCATCGTCTAAATATTTGGCAACAGATAAGGTATTTAAAAGTACTCCACGAGGATTCCAACTGAAATATAAATAAAAAACAGGTATTTAAAATCATAAATCACTTTTCATTTTTTAAATTACATGACAAAAACATTTCATTTTTAACTAACTTTCATCACTTTAAGCCCGAGAATGTATGATTGTGAGGGTGAGGCATTAACTGAAATTTTAGCTTTTTACATAGTCGTAGATAATAAATGCCGGAATTGAATAATTGTGAGGATTTATAATCAACAGATGGCCCTTTCAGTCCATTTTTGAGTTTCAAACTGTAATTTTAATGCATAAATAAGTAGAATATAAAACAAAATATAACTCATGCACACTTACTTTAAGAAGATTATATTTCTTTACCTGTATGATCGTACTGTTTTAGTGTTACTCTCATCAAGTTTGCTACCCTACAGGTAAGTTTTTCAGTGGCGCATTTAGTGGTAATCTAAGGAGGGAGGGAGTGGGGAGGGTTGACCTACTTTTTTCCCTAAAGAGGGAAGTGTTTGGTAAATGTATATATGTATTTTAGGCATTGGAGGAAAAATGCCTCCCCCCTTGACTGCTGCACTGGTTCTTTGTAATAGATAATAATGCTAATATTTATTTTTAAATAAAAAGGCTCATTAATATGTAATTTTCAGATGTCTATGATGTGGAGTGGAAAAGGAAGCAGTTGTCCTATTCAAGAAGAAATTCTTCAAATATTAGCAGCTTCTAGTTCTGAATTTAGTGATCTTTAGATGATGATGACTGGCCATCTATTCAGATTAACAAGACATACATACCACAAGTATTGGAAGGAGAGTCAAGTTCAAATGAACATGATCCAGAAACTGATTTGCCTAAAGTTTCTGCTCAAAAGGCTAGTTTTGATTTAGATCGACCTTTGACATTGAACTTTAAAATTTCCTGAATACATTTCTCAATCTCGAAAATTATATGCAGCTTTCACGAAGGAAATAAAAATAGAGACACATGAGTACGATAAAATTTGATCCTGGATCATTGGATTTTACTAAATTAAAGGTACTTTTTTTTTTAAAAATATTATTATTGTTATTTTTAATTGCATTCAATCTGTATTAAAAAAATATTTTTTTTTTTTTCAGAATCCTAAAACAGTAAGGACGCCTTTACTGTACTTTAGCTTGTATTTTTCAAACAAATCTTTTGAAGTCACTGCTGATTTCACTAATCATTATTCCCTAATAGAGATTGGAAAATCCAGAAAATCCATGCATGAGAACTAGAATTTTTTGCTACCAATTTCTAACGGGATGCATAGCGTTTTCCCGATTGCAAATGTACTGGCAAGCAGAATACAATTATCCTCAAGTATCTGAGATTATTTCAAGACATAGATTTTTGGGCTTGAGAAATACTTTCCACATTTATTAATAAACTCCCAGAAAACGTAAATAAAAATCTATTGTGGAACATTCACCCCCATTCTTGGTGTTTTTAGAAAAGTATACTTACGCCTACCATGTGATCATGGAACATATATTAATCATTTGCCCAAGATGAGCAAATCATACCCTTTTTACTTACCGTTATTTAATTAAACAGTATGTAAAAACCTCGACTGTTGAACTTAAAAATTTCGTTCTTTGTACATCAGCAAGCCTAATACTGGATTTTTAAATTTATTATGGATGTACAACTTCATTAATTTATCCAAACTGACTTGGTCCATCAATGATAATGAAATTAGTTCAAACTTTTACCCCAAGAAAGATTTTTTTACTTTTGATCGATATTTTAACACATTACCACTATTAGAAAAATTGTTAACTGGTTTAAAATAAATCCCTAATCATAAAATGGATCATGAAACATGCTTAGAACATGTTGCAAAATATAAAAAATAGTGGTTGTAAAATGGAAAGAAAGCAATAAAGTTAACTATGACATTGAAATGTTGTGGTATTGAACTAAAAAAGAAAATGTGAAATGCTGGTAAAAAAAAGTGTTAACAAATTATGGTACCACGTTCTTCTGTGATAACAAAATACAATCAGTGCATGGAGATTGTAGACATTTGTAAACAACAAATAGAATGTTATAGGCTTAAAACCAGAAAATGGACTTGTCATTTGCATTTTTTTTTGACACAGATGTTGTAAATTAATGGTTCAATACAATCAAAAGATTTGACAGCAAATAAAACAGAGAAAAATTAAAAAGGTCTTAAGTAATAATGAAGAATATGACATGAAGTTTTCAAGTTCCTTAAGTAAAGAGGATAAGATTTTCTATCCACCTGCTAAAAGCTGGCTGAATATAGAAGATATGATAGATATAACCATTTTTCTATATTGCAACAACATTTCAGGCCTCATAACAGCCAGTATGAACATTGCAAAAGCAATTCAAAAATGCAAATCTTTATTTATGTTTGTCAAAAATAAAAACACGCTTCAAAAGATTTTTATAGTAAATAAATTAGGCGATAAAAATGCAATAAATAATTAGTTTATATAGCTGCATCAGTCAACTTCAAATGCATTCTTTTCTTTAGCAATTTTTTTAATAAAAAAAAAAAAAAAACATAACTTGTACAATTTTATGGCTGAAATTTTTCATGGAAATGCCTAACCTGCATGATCATGCTGATGCCCCCACAAGCCTCAAGGGGAAAGTCTTGAGGCCTCAAAATTTTTTTAAAAAGTGAAATTTAAATGTGAAAAAATTTTCAGTTTTAAAGGGTTATAGAAAAAAAAAATACGCTTTTGTATATGTATTTTTGGACATAAATTTTTAATATCATATCATGTATTTTCTTCAATATTTTTCTTTTTATAAAAAATTCAGGAATGTAAATATAAACTATTGAAATTTATTCTTTAATTAATTCTAATAGTTTTTTATTTCATTAAGTACAAAAATTAAATTTTGGAATTATCAAAATATAGTGCAATTAAATACCAAGGGATAAGTTTGAAACTATCAATGCAAATAAAAAAAAAAAATCAGAACATCAATAAAATGCAAAAATGCATGGGATGCATTCTCTCTCTAGGGAGAGAGAGAAACAGATAAATATAAACAGAATACTAAGTTACTAAAACAGTAAGGATTTAAAAAAGCAATCTTTTTATATAAAAACCATATTACATAGATATACATATCTTACCTAAACTTGTATCTTAAAGGGTTATCTGAATGCTCTGGGGCAGGAAGTCCTCCACAATAGGAAACAAAGGATGTTATCTGTAATGAAATAATTATTATTGGATTTTATTAAAATTCTTCCTAATGTAATGAAAAAATATTTTATGAATAGCACAATTTAGGTATATAATTAAAATCATCCCTAGCTATTGATAATTAAGTTACCTTTAAAAACACTTTGAATAAAATATAGTCAAAGTATTAAGATAAACAGATTAAGAAATATTTTAACTAAATAACTTATTTTAATTGCAATTTTTGATTAATTGATATTCTATGCTTTTACAATATTTTATGTTTGATATTGTAATAAGATTAAAAGAAAGATTATTCAAAAAATGCACATATAAAAATTTTTTTTAAAAGTGTTATTGCAAGCAGTAAGTGAACAAATAATTGAAAATATGAATTATTTTGTAACATTCTAAAATCTATATATCTTAAAAAAATATATAACATCAATACAAAAATAATTACATTGGAAATTAAAGACAAATACCTGATATTATTGATATATATATATATTGATATTCAACAGTTAATCCTAATTTATAAAAAGGGGGAAAAAGGTAATAAATAAAGGGATACATGTTCTATTAAAATACTTGCCATTCCTTAGAATCTGATATATTCTATTAAAAACTTCTTTATATATTTTACATATCCAAATTTTATAATAAGAAAAAGATAAATATAACGGGTACCCCAAAAATAACCAAGAATTTCTTCATAAAAATCCGTACTGAATTTTTTTTTTTATTACAAATCAACCCAACACCTTCAATATAATGTCTATTTAACTTTATACACTTGTTTAATTGATGATTCCATTGTTGAAAACATTGTTTGTACTCATTTGTCTGCAAAATCCTGCATCGTTTTTTTTTTCACCTCTTCCCCCTCATTAAAAACGATGTCCCTTTCATGCCCCTCCTCATTTGTAGAAACGAAAAATGTCACATGGAGCAAGATCAGGGCGAATAGGTGCAGGGCAAAGGAGCCATGCTGTTTTTAGTCAAGATTTGGGTTTGGTTTGTCGCTCTATGGTCATCTTGTGCACACTTTGGGCTAAACAGACCGGGACCTACAGCTTAATGAGGATTCTGAATCACTAACAAACATCCAAGCCACCGGCAGGATTCGAATCTGAAGTCTGGGATACCAAAGGCCAGAGCGCTAGTCACCATTTTTTGTCAAGAAATTGGTGAACTGATATGGTCTGATTGGTGCATTGTCAAGGGAAAAACAAATCTCTGTCGGCCCCAAATTGGGCTTCTTTCATCACACTCTTACACAGTCTTCCGAGAACCTCAAACAGAATGTATGATTAAAAGTCTGACTCAGTGGCATGAATTCAGAATGCACTATTGATCTCACATCAAAAAACAAATGAGCATGTTCTTGATGTTTTACTTCATTTGACGATTTTTTTTTTTTTTAGGGGAGATGATAATGATGTCTTCTACTGTCTTGACTTGTTTTGTTTCAGGGTCATAACAGTAGCTCCAAGACTCGTCACCGAGTAAAATGCCCAGTTACCCCTGGATAAAAATCTGGTTTGGTTTGGAGATGTTCTTTTAACACCCTGCATATTTTCCTTGAAGCTCTTTTTACACATCAATCAAAATGCAGAGCATGTACTTCACAGTCACTGTTGTCAACCCCCAAATCTCCTGACAAAATTCACTGCACTGAGCCTCCCAAAATAATTTCAGATAACTCTGAAATTACTTCAGTGGTCTGTCGTTGGTTTCAAGCACAATTGCATAAACTATCTCAACATTTTCATCTGCTGTGGAAGTTGAATGGCATCTAAAATGAGGTTTAACATCAATTAACATTTCACCTTTTCGAAATAAGGAAATTCTTTATACATGTGTTTTTCCCATCGCATTATCCTTGTAAGCTTTTAGCAATATCAAAACTGTTTCTGCAGCATTTTCTGGGCAAGAAGCAAAATTTCACAGCCACACATTGTTTACATAAATCTGAGATTATAAAAGCAATGAGTAAACGAAGACGTTTTTAGAAGAAAAATTAACTGTAATAAGACAACCACATTCAATGAAAGCACCAAATGAACTAAAAGCAGAATGAGTCGCATCCTGCACATCTAGCAGCAGAAATGAGTACTAGGAGAAGCCCCACCTACAACACTGCCCTTACAGTTACTTTTGGGTACACCCTCATACAGTAATATGTTTATTACCATAAAAACTTATGTATAATCTATTTCAACACGCTTGCATTCCTTTTAATTATGATTAAAATTTATATGTCTCACTTTTCCGCCATTAAGTTTGATTTCATCAAAGCATTCCATTGCCAAAAGATGATCGATGCCAGGATCTAAACCAACTTCATTTACAATAGTTATACCAGAATCAACAGCACTACAATAAAAAAATAAATAAAAAAAACTGTTTATGCAAAACAACACTTAAGATAATAAGTTTAATATAAAGTATAGAAATTTGAAAGTAATTTCAAAACGTCTGCAATAAAAAAGAAACAAATTTTTTTTTTATAAAAAATGTGCTTTTTTGATAAATAATTTTTATCACATGGACTAATTCAAAGTAATTTAAAAAAAAAAAAAAAAAAAACTTGAGTTGAAAAAGACTATTAAAAATTAATTAATATTCTATATAAAATGAAATTAATGAAGTAGAAATAATATTTCATTGCCCATTATTATCAAAATGCATGAAATGGTAATTACATTTATTATAAGAATAATAAATAAGAATGCATTTCACTTCATTAAATCACTGTAAAAACAACTTTTGGACAAAAGTCCAAATTCATTTATTTTTATCTGTAAAAGGTGTGCACGTATTAAATATAATTACAGATGATACTCAAAATATAATTTCTTTTACAGAGATTATAATACAAATAATTGTACAATATTCAGAGACATTTTTATAATTCAACAATGAATAAGCACAAAATTTTAAAATCAGAGAAATATTTTTAAAAGGTTTGAAAATATTCATATGGGCAGACGGACAGAAGTTGTTTAAATCTTCCTTCAGATTTTTATATTTACAAACGTCCGGTTATTTCAGTAATTAAAAGATACAATATTCAATAATTAATTCAAATAGAAATAAAATTAGGACAGAAAGATGAATTTTAGATTTAACTAACCCAATTTCTTGTTTTACAACGAAAATGAATTAAAATAATCTTAAATTTGATAGCAAACATGACAAAAAAAAAAAAAAAATTGGATATGTTAATAAATTAAATTACTAACGCTTGATGAAGACTTCTCATCTCTGGTGTCAAGTAGCTAGCAGTGACCATGTTTACCTTATGTTTAATACAGCGTTCTGCTATTGAAGGGTGAAGAGAATAAGGCAAAAGACTAAAAAGGACAAAAACATTTTTAAAAATTATTTAACACAGTTAAAAACAAATTTTGCCAAACATATAAAATACAAGAGTGAAAAATTAAATAGTGGTGAAACTTTTACTTATTTACTGAAACTTTTTTCATAATTAACACTAATCATCTATTTATTATCTGCAATAAGTTTTTTCTATGCATTAAAGTACCATTTTTGTACTTTTCATTCAATCACAATCATAACATTTAAACTATTAATTCTCATAAATGATTATGCCATAATAGCATTTAAAATGAGCCCATAAGGCATTTTTTACAGATGTAAAAATTATAATGAAAAGAATATTTGATTAACGTAATAATACATGAAAATAATCAAAGAAATAAGGTAAGGTAAGTTTCTACATTTTTGATTAAATTTTTTTGTTTTATTTTATTTTTTATGAAAAGAAACAATGTGAAATACTTCATATACTGAAATATTTCCCCATTGTTTCTTTTCATAAAAAATTTGGTTTTCTTGTATGACATTTTTACAAGTGTTAACATCATTAAAGATCAAGCCCTTATTTATAAAATCATTTTTCTACAGTTATATTTATTTAATATATACTTGGAAGAGGATTTCAACATTTACCTTACAACAAGATTTGATTCCTCTATAAGTTTATCTAAAGGTCCTCTGCCTGTTGTCACATCCAAGACCACATGTTCTGTATTGTTAGACTTGACCAATGCTTCACCTTGGTTTTGAAGTGATGATCCTGGAAGTATGATTGTTCATTTTAATATTTTATTTTATTAAAAAGTCATTGCATAATGATTCCATAATTTAATTATCACTTATTAATTGTTATTTTATGTACTAATGCATATTTTTCAATTACATTTCAGACCCACATTTAAGAAATTTTTTTTAAATTACTAATAATATTGAAGATAATTTTCTGAGTCACAAAAATAAAACATATGTTTTATTCAATTTTTTTAATTTTTGTAAATCATTTTTTTAAAAATTTGTTAGAATAATAAGATGTACAAAAAAAAAGATATCAACAAATATTAGACGTAAAAAATTAATTAAAGCATTCAATATGTCATTTTAAATTTACAAAAGTTAATTTTTGCAGATAAGACAAATAATGCAAATATTAATTCTATCCATTTTTTGTTATTAACAATTTCATGCATAAAGTAATAGTAAAATAAATAAGGATCATAAAATATAATATACATTACTTTATTTTGAATATTAAAGTTATGAAAATATGTGTCAAACAAATTTAAATTAGTCTGATTTTGTAATAAAAATATTTTTATATTGGTTAATAATCAAATCATATATTTCTTGATATAAATTGCTAATTCCCTAAACTGTTTTCGAAAAATTTAAAAGCAATACTAAATTTTAAACTGACTAATTAATAAAAATCTATGATATTTTACTTCCTAAAATAACAGTTACAAAAGATATGAATATCTCAGCTATTATTATTTATATTAAAAATCATTAAGTAAAAAATATACAGTAAGAAAATATCACAAATATGTAAAATCTAATGTTCATTCAAATAAAATCCAGAAATTGGTATATTCTTAAAATTTTATTCTAATGAATTTTATTTTAATATTTTTTATATATCAAATTATTTTAAAGAAACTGAAAAGAGAGGAGGAAAAAAATCTAAGGAAATGAAAAAAAAAGTCTTTACATGTTGTTATGTTGCAAGTCATTGATCTGAGGAAACATTAAAAGAAAAAAAAAGTTTACAGTTTGTTCTGAAGTATTAATGAGGAAAAAAAAAAAATTAGTTTACTATACTTGGAAAAATTAGATGCCACATCATGCAGGAAAATTAGGATTACATTCTGAAGAACATTAGGAAATTTATTATACAGTATAATATAAATATATTATTATAGTGTATAATAAATTATTCAAATAAACTTACTTTTTTTAGATTCATACAAACCTATAGTGACATGGATAGTCTGATCTCTGGTGAGATAATCAACCAGGGGTCCAGCCACATAGCCTGCACCAAGGACTAACACTTTTTTGGATGCCTTCTCTACAAGAGAACGAGCTTTCTTTTCGTGAACTAAATGAAAAATATTAAAATATGATTAAGTTTGCTTTTTTCCTTCAAACATTTTCCTATTAAACTAGAACTTTTTAAACATATTTTTATTTTGCTCAGTTATATGAAAAAATGGGGACATAGAATTTAACCATTTTTCATATTATTAAAATATCAAAATATGCTTCAAATAAATTGCTCAACTTAAAACAAAAAATTTGTTCTAAATAGAGTTGTCCAACCTGCAGTCTAGAGATGTTATGAATGCAACCCATCAGTAAATTAGATATTTTCTTAAAATTTTTATGCATTTATTTTTAAAATTCTAACTGTACAAAAAAATATTTAAATTTGAAATTAGTGTTTAAATAAAATAAAAAGTTCATTAATATATAATTTCTAACATTTTTCTTATTGCAGTGATCTTGTCAGCATTTTAACTTAAAAATTAATTAATTATTAATTTATTTAATTTAGCATTAAAGATTATTATATTATCTTTGTTATGGTTGACAGCCTTTTTTTTTTTTTTTTTTTTTTGCTAAAAATGTGCTTTAAGAAAATTAAAAGACAAGACACCAATTTTAAACATGACAGCCTTTATGAGGAAACAATGCATCCTTTGTTACATAAATTATATCATACCTTATCTCTACATAACATCATTTAATTCCAATAATGACATCAAAATTAGCCATTCATGAATTTTCAATCATCAAAAAAAAAAAAAAAAAAAAAAAAATGTCAAGGATAAATATATGTAAATTTAAGATTTTTCTAAAAAAACCCCATCCAAGTAGTAATTTTACTCAGATGAAAACAATAACTGAAGAAGAAATCCATGAATACTTTAACTGCTTTTGCTTAGACAATAGTGAGTTCTGAAACCAAACCTTTCTCTTCTAAGATAAATCTTAAATATTTCATTTGTTGCAGTCTAAAATATTGATAATCTATAATTCAGAGATAAGAAATCTTAAAAATATAATATTAAAAGCCGGTATAATTAATTGTGATTTTTAGATGAGAAAGAACTTGATAACATATAACCTTATAACATACTTTAAAATATTAAATAGTAATATAAATGACACATAATTAACCTTTTTTTCTTTTAAGTCATAAAATTTTAAGCTTTTCAGTTATATTATATACAAATGATCTTCTAAATATGCAATATAAGAATAGTGTTCTTGATGTGAGAGACTATTTTGTGAGAAAGAAGATTATTTTCATACATTTAATTTCATTGTAACAATTTTAAGAATTCTTACAGATAAAATTTTACATAGCAATGCTTTAATAATTAAGCAAATCCTTTAAAATTTTTCACTCTTTGTTTTCCTGCAAATAATTATGTATTATTAAAAATTTAAGAGACATATAAAAATAAGATTTATATTCATCATTAAAAAAATTAAGATTTTTATTCGTCACAAAATGAATACACATTAAATCTACTACATAGAATTGATGCATTTTATATTGACATTTAGATGAAAATTTTAGTCCTAATGAAGGGGGAAAAAAAAAAAAAAAAAAAAAAATTGAGATCATAAAATGGTTATACTTACGCAGAAGTCTTTCTAAGCTCAGCTATATATTCAAAATTTGGAGTAAGTTTTCCATCACTAGCTATTATGGCCTGAGAGAAAATAAATTATTTTTAAATGCATTAGCGTTCAAAAAAAAAAAAAAAAAAAATAATAATATATAGTCAGTCCATTATACTCACTGCTTTAACAGTTGGAAGAAAATTATGTTCCTCAAAGGGTTTAGTTGCATCTGAAGACAGCTAGAAGGAAATGAAACGGTATTAAAAAATTGTATTCGTTTTTATTGCATGTTTCTTTAGAAAGTAAAATGTTTTGCTTCTACTAATACGATTCTCATTCTTAATGCGATCAATTCTTTATTCTACATATTTGTAATTTTAAACAGAATAATATTACTTTTTCCCCTGTAGAAATAAAAAGTAATTTTATTCAAATTAATAAATATTTTACAAAAGCAATATTTATTAAAAAATACCATGTTAAAGGATAAAAATATTCAAAAGGAAGAAAAAAAAAAAAAGTCATAGGAATCAAAAAGGCCAAAATTATATTTAACCTTGTCAAAAAAAAATCGTAATATTTCCCCGAATTTTAAAAAGGCATAAAATGCAAAATAATGAAAAGAAATTTTTTAGTATTAACTGAACTGAAGAATCCTAAAAGGAAGCAAAACATATTGCCAGCATTTACAAACTCCAATATTAAGTTATGAACACAATAAGTATACTTCACAATGTTTTCCATATAGGGAGAGAGCAAATAGCCAAAATAATCTGTTGCTTCCAGGGGAAGTTGTGTGGGCATATTGTCAATAGAGCACACAAGAACTCCAGGGCCTGCAAAGCTGGAAAAAAGTCAATAAAGAAATAAAAATAATTATATTGTATAGTTGAACAAAAAAAAAAAAAAACATCCTTTTATTTCTATTAAAAAGAGGCCTATAATTCAGATCTCAAGTTAACTTGCCCTTGAAAATTATATTACATCAAATATTTAATAAGTTTGTGAATTTAAGATGATTACAATATATTTAAATCATATCAGCAACATATAAAATTAAACTAATTAATAAAAATCATACTTTGTAGGAAAAAAATCTGCCAGAAACAAGATGAAAAAGAAAAAAAATAATATAAAGATCACAAAATTATCAAATAGTATAGTTTAATACATCAATAATAATAATTTTAAAATATCACTATAATAGTTTTCTTAAGAG
>BPLR01005706.1:0-30966 GCA_021605095.1 Caerostris extrusa | reverse complement strand
AGTTTAAATGTGACCATCTAACTATACAAAAAATTAAAAACTGATGAAAAATCTTCAAATTATTTGATGAAATGAAGTTAAAATGTTTCTTAAGAATATTGTAGGCAGGCAGCCAAAAGCTCTAAATATCCAAATAACATTCAGTCGAGAAATTAGTGGGCTCACAAATATTTAGAAAACGTTATTTTATTTAATTTTTCATACAAGTCACCCTAACAATAACAGTAATACACTTCAACTATATATACCATGACGAATTATCCTGATAATTTTATGTCGCAAAGAATTTTTCCAATCTATGTTCAACAGCGTTTTTTAATACTTAAAAATGTAGGTCTGGATCTAATTAGACCTAGTGTGCAGAAAATTGACTTTAGAGCAACAAACTGAACCAGAATATTTATTTGATACAAAACGTGACTTCACTGGGCGCTTTGATATGCTTTATCGTTGACGCTGCTTTATCTCAATTTATCGAAATGCTTTTTTGAAATACAACAGACAAAGACAATTTGGCAAATAGTGAAAATAAAGCTTTATAACGGAACTACTCAAAAATTCGAAATTCATTCATTTTTTGTTTAATAATAAAGAATTCCATATTTGAATAAATTTTTTCTCTAATGCAGCTGGCAAAAACTTAAACAGCTGTCTTGGTTGCTTTAAAGTAAGCGCTGCACAGACGTACTCACTTACTCACTCTCCCAGAGGGTGCGTGTAACTTGAAGATAAGCCACGGACGCGGATTAACAATACCCTGCAACGCTATAAGATCATATTAGACCGGGACCTACGGTTTAAAGTGGCTTCCGAACCACTACAAACATCCATGGCACCGCCAGGGACTCGAACCCGAAACCTGTGGTACCGAGCGCCAAAGCGCTAGCTATTCGGGCCCTTATTTGCATATATAGATATAAATATATATTACTGCTTGTAGTTAAAATTTAATGTTCTCTCAGGAACCTGAAAGTGGCTCCCTTTTTGAAGCTATTATAGGTCTAATAGGCATAAAAGTGACCTTATAGCTATATACCAAAGAAAATCAGAATATTTCATACACAAGATTTGGTTTGTGAGTATAGACGATATTTGTGTGATATAGACGGTCATCTTGTGTATATTTTAGGCTAATTAGACCACGACATACATTTTAACGTGGATTCCGAACCACTAACAAACATCCGTGCTATCGCCGAATATGAGCCAGAGCGTTGGCCAATTGGCCACCAGACCGCATACGTAGAAACAAAGTGGAGTAAAAAGTGAATAAGAAGTAGTGAGTAGTAAGTAGAATACAAAGTGATGTAAGACTGAAGGAAGTGGAGAAATTAAGGTCCTATAACATGATATGTGACCAAGTGATTTAGTGTCCAGCAAATGTAAAAGATTGCTCGTGTTAGAATACGATATAGACGTATGTTGCCGTGAAAGAATTAAGCGACGCGTAGATTCGTATGAGAATGGAACACGCTGTGTAATTCACCTGGCATCGACTTCCTTTTGTTTAGTGGAAGTTTTCGGTGTTTTCTCTATGCAAATGAGGAGAAGTTAAGGCGCTGGCTTCCCTTCAACACCCATCGACAGCGCTCTATAGCCGAACGTGAAAATCGTCGAATTTTAAAATTTTAATGTAACTTGATTAGGTTTGGCTTGTCGCTCTACTATCAATTCCTGCATACTTTGAGCTAATTAGACACTGCCCTGCAATTTAACATGGATTCCGAACCATTAACATGCATCCATGGCATCGCGAAACGTGTTTAGAAAAGCACAAATTTCACAAACTACGAGATGATTTAAAAGAGGTATAACGTGATCGTTTTTTTAATAAAAAAATTTCATATTATTTGATCCCTTTTATGTCTATCGTAGAGATTATAATACAGGTAATGGCGAAGAACATTGTAGAACTTTATAAATAAATCCAATGTCTGAGTTTAATAATTTTCACATAAGAAAGGTAATGTAATATTTATCCTTGTTACTCTCATTAACAAATACTAATCTGGTAATTCCTTTAAAACTATTTTGTTATTCTCCTACAATTAGCCAATGAGCATCTATTCGGTTCAGTAATTGCTGTAGAAAAAAATTTCTATTGGTTAAGGACACCTAAAACTCGTCGGCTTTTATTTGGACACGCACAAAAGTTCATAAAAGTGTGCAAAGTTGTGCATGTGTTCAAAAGTATACATGTGCACTCTCTACATGGGTTTTTATATCTTATTCAGAACTTTTTTATTGACTATTTTTGACAAAATAACTGCGATTTTGTTATCAGGACTTTATGGGGTATTTTATTTTATTTATTTATTTTTATTATCAGATAAATATTTTACTGTTTTTCAAAACTATAAATAATAGATGTTTTTTTTTTTTTTTTTTGCTCCATAATTAAGTATAAAAACCAGAAATCCCTGTTTTCAAAATGACAACTAAATTTGAAGAATCAGTATGCTTGTGATATCTATTAAAATTGATTTCGATTTTAAGCCGTTACCTCTTGAGCATACAGATGAAAAATCAGAGCAATTTTACACTAGCGAGAGTTAAGCATTCCAAACCAAGTACGGAATACATAAGATTTAATTTCTGACACTCATATAAAATCGAAATGCTCTTGCTAAATAAAAATTCATGTATTTGCTGAATAAAAATATATGAGATTTCCAGGTGCATCCTGGAGACCATCGGTACACAGGACTGCGTTACTACTATATTGTGGCTCAATAAGACGTAATTAAATTCAGAGTGTCATTGACCCCATCCGTGTATTCCCATGGCAAAAAAAAAAAAAGAAATTGTAAAAGAAACCTAAAAAAATCATGCAAATTCTTTTAAGTAAACTATAAAATTGACAGTATTTTTAAGCTCGATAATCTATGTTAATATGTGGGCCTGAATGGCCGAGTGGCTGGCGCTCTGGTGCTCGCTACCACAGGTTTCGGGTTCGAGTCCCGGAGGTGCCATGGATGTTTGTAGTGGTTCGAATCCACTTTAAACCGTAGGTCCCGGTCCTAATAGGATCGCAGAGCATTGTGGGGCATTGTTACTCCGCATCCGTATCTTCAAGTTACACGTGCCACCTGGATAATGCAAAGTGAGTAACGTCTGTGCAGCGTTTGAATTAAGACACCAAGACCAAGCTGTCTAAGTTTTGCCAGCTGCATTGAAACAAAAAAATACATGTTAATATATTTTTAGAAAAATGTAGTAAATAAATATGAAAAATTATTAAATACTAATGTGAACAACGGTTTTTAATAAAATCAACCTAAAATTTCAATAATAATCTGTGAATAATTTTCAAGATTTTAGTTTCTGATCTATGATTAAGTTCGTGATATAGCGCGTAATTCGTAAAGAAAAAAAATAAAAAAAGAATTAAAACGAAAAACGAAAATTGGCAACACAAAATATATACTAAGTAGATTATGTAAAAACGTGTTCAATAAATGTCGAAATCCTTGTAAGTGAAAACTGCATTTACATACACCCTTTTCAGTATTTTTAAATCAATCTGAGTTGCAAAAGCCCCATTATGACTTCTTCTGATACGACGTCGTCTGAAAAATCATTCCAGTGCCTTATATGTTGCAAAAATTGAACTTCGAAAGATTTAAAAGAGCATCTCCCAAAGAACATCTAAAAGCGTCACCCGTGTGAATATTGTCAGAAGACGTTCCTATCTAAAAGAGATGTGAAAAGGCACGAGAACTCATACAAAAAGAAAAACCTTTTGTTTGTGATACCTGCTACGAAAAATTCAATCATGTGAGTTCTTTGAAGAGACATAAGAAAATTCACACCAAAGAAGTGAGTCACGCTTGTGAAGAATGTGGGGAAATATTCACATTCACTCGAGTGAAATATGCGGACGATCACAAACAATTTCATACTGGAGACAGGCCTCATATTTGTGAAGAATGTGGCAGAACATTCTCTAGAAAGTGGCCGCTATACCGACATATGAAATCTCATTCTGAAGAAAAGCCTCATGTTTGTGAGACGTGTGGAAATGCTTTCAAATACAAAGACAATTTGAAAACACATATGCGGTCTTGTTCCACAGAGAAGCCTAATAAACCCGAAGAAAACATGTGCTCATTGGAAGGTTCATCTGCAACTCCTGAGGACTCGCCAAACACTTACGAAAGCCAGTCAAACATCTTTTGGCAGACGGAAATATCGTTCCAAATAGAATGCATATAGTAACAATCGAAAAAAAAAAATTATTGTTCATTTGATTTTAAACTATAAAAATGTACGTCCTTGCTGCAGTTCCTTACAATATTTGTCATGCGGAATAATGAAATTAAAAACAAAATAATGTGTGAATCTGAGCTAATTTCTTGATCTGCATATGTATTGAATCAGTCTCAATTGTATTACATGTAACTTCAATTGGATAGGAAAATATTTTTTTTTTTTTTTTAAATAAAAGACAATTATATTTAAATGCAGCATAAGTATTGTTTTTAACTGAAAAATAATTTTTAAAGGATTTTTAAGATTTGACTGCAGTTGTTCGTGTCAAAATTGTTTTACTGTATCTTAATCATTTTTAATAATATTGTATATTATTTTTTTGTATGTCATAATTTATATAATTTTTGAATTTTTCAATAAAATTTTTACTTACGTAAAAATTGTTTTTTATATATTGATTCGTAGTACACTATTAGTTTACTAAAAGTAAGTGAATTTTTTTAATAGTGCAAAAATTTACTGTGATAAACTTATTTTTAAATTATGTTTACTAATTATCTGTCTATCACTGATTATAAAAAACGCATATTTAATATAAACAGAAAATTTGTTTTTTTCCAAAATTTGAATAGAAATTTTTTATTTTTATTTTTATTTTAAATATGTAAGTTCATTTACAGTAGTTAAAGCAGTAATTGCATGTTATAGTTGCACTTTTCCCTTAATATTAAATACAAAATATGAGATTGCTAGTAATGTTACTCCTTTACATTTAGAAAAAAATGAAAGGTAAAGTATAATTTTTTGTATTACCAGCACTGATTAATTGTAGTCGCAATTTCATTACAATCGGAATATTGTTAACTGATGAAATAACTACTATATTTTAACTATATTAAGTGTAATATTCTATATAATAATGTAATGCAACTAGTAAATCGTAGTAATAATAACTAGTAGCCTTCAAATGTAGTATTCTATAATGTAATAATGTGAAACTAATATATTAAGTTTAATATTCAAGTAATAGGAACTACACTTAATAATTTTAAATTATATCTTATAAATATATGTATTACAAAATAAAATTTTTATTTGGTTCAAATACAGTACTTTTAAATATTTTTAATAATATAAATGAATTGGAGCTAATTATTATTTTTATTTTAGCATGTTAGTTTATTAAACTTGTTCTATTGTAATACGAATTACGTAAAATGTTCCACAAGTAGGGAATGAAAGATATTTGAAGAAAAAATTGTTCTTCATGTTTATCTTATTTTATCTTATTTGACGGTTTGTTAGATGCAACAAAGTGGTCTAATTTCATTTGAAATATAGATTTAAATAATTATATTTATTACAAATAAATTCATTCAATTCGAATCGAGTTTATCTCATTTTCGCACACTAAATAAATTTTGTCTGCGAATTGGAATACCGTGCCTGAAACTTATTCTTTTGAATATAATACAAAAACATTAGGATTATTAATATAAGTTTTTCAAAAATGGCTTGGATCTTTGAATGTTTCATGATATATGTGGAATTTCATATTACGAATTTCCAATATTATAATTTACAGTTACCTTTTCAATACCAAATTTTAATCCAAAACCACTTTGACGTTAAAGTTACAGTATGTAATGTTTTTAGTCAGAAACGGAACCGAGCAAAAGTCATGATTTTCAAACTGATGTTCCAGTTTAAGATTTCTGTTAATAAAATTAAACGTAAAGGAATTTATTTACTCGATTAACTTTAATTTTTTTATGTTAAAATATACATTGCAGATAATTTTAAAAAGTTGTTATTTCAAAAGATCGTGACAAACAGACTATGAATTATTCATTAAGTTAATTGTAGATACCAAGCAATATACGTTCAAAAATGTCACTCTATTCATTAACGAATCTGATTATCATTTACTACGTAAAATTTGAAACGATTTCGTCATTGAAGAAAAATTCTGAAAATCAGTTTCAGATAAATATTGGTTAAAATAATGCAGTTCAGTATTAGCTCCTGCTAAGTGCAAATAAACTTTCCGATTTTCCGCGAGGCAAGAGTCACAAATTAACTAACTGCATCCTTACTTTGACGCCGTGTACAGTTTCCATACTTAGAAGATATTATCAAAAATTAAAGGAATAAAGAATGCATTGCAGCATACTTTCACAATATATATGTATTTCCAATATTTCAGAGAGCAAATTAAAGAAATAACCATAGAATACGTTTTATAAAGCTGGGTACCACGAAAAATGTAAAATAGCCTATAAAGTTTGGTGTGTCGCTATATTGTCATGTTGCGTACACGAGGGTAAACAGACCGGGATCTACAGTTTAACAGGTAGGATGACAGGTTCGTAGACTGACACATAGATGGCGCTACTAGTATTAAGTCCATATCACTTTTAGTTAGCCCTATCCTTCAAAAGACAGGTGTATAAATTTGACAGCTGTTGCAGTATTAGTATGTGAGTTATAACATTTTTAGTGTTCATCACATGCAGTCCACTCCTGTGTGAAATGATGGAGCCATGTTTCATCCAGTGTCACATATTGACGCAAAATGTGGGTTTATTACGATTGAACATCTCCAAACACTGCTTAGAATCATCAATTCGTTGTTGTTTTGGGTCGATTGTGAGCTCTCGCGGCACCCACTTTGAACAGAGCTTTCGCATATCCAAATATTCATTCACGATATGTCCAACACGTTCCTTTGATATCTTTAGGGTCTCCGCTATTTCAATCAACTTCACTTTACGGTTATCAGAAATTATTTTGTGGACTTTTTTGATGTTTTCGTCGGTAACAGCCTCTTTTGGGGCGTCCATTGCGTGCATCGTCCTTGGTGCTCATTTCGCCTCGTTTAAATTTAGCAAACCACTTCTCTACGGTTGATTTTCCTGGTGCAAAGTCCGAATGTTTATCAAGCACTTGGCTTCAATAGTATTTTTTTTCGCCAAAACGCAATTCTTATTAACACACGAAATTCCTTTTATGCATTTTTAGAACTAACATAAGTTGCTTCCCAAAAGGCTATAACTTACATAATAATAGTGCAACAACTGTCAAATTTATACACGTGTCTTTTAAAAGTTAGGGCTATTTAAAATTATATGGATTTAATACTAGTAGCCCCATCAATGTGTCAGCCTACGAGCATTTCAGCCCACCTGTTAATGTGGGAATACGAAATCACTATCAATCAACTGCCACCGCCAGGATTCGAACCTGAAGCCTGGGATACCAAAGGCCAGCATGATAGCCACTTGCCGCCAGTCTAGTATAAGTAAGAAGGCGATTGTTTCCTACGGCCTATCATTACAAATCTCGAATCTTGGGTTAGCTTTATTTTAGCTTATAAATGTAACCTGATTTTGCTTTAATAAAAGCTGTAAAGATGAATGATAACGATTAAAAAACAGTATTTAATGAAAAGCATTAAACAAAATTTCAGGAAACTTCACAAACTGCGATGTTTGTGATTTAAATCTTGAATGGAGGTGAACTGATGAAATTCGTAATCTTCCGAAGAGCCCATTTCAAACTGCCGGAGAATCTAAACGCCCAAGGGCCTGAATGGCCGAGTTTCCTAGCGCTGGCGTTCAGTCGTGTCATGTGAAGTTTGTACCCTGGTTGTTCCTTTAGTGATAATTTCTAACAATGGCAACCCCATTCCGTAGTGTCTTACCTTTTCTTTAATTTTTCTTATTTTATTAAAAAATATTTCATTAAATATTTCAGAAGATTTTCTGATTTTACTTTTTTTTACATGCTTATTTATGGGTTATGGGACAGACCTTGATCACAACTGCATTTTAACAACCCATGTTTATTCTGTCAATATTCTCTACCCCAAGACAGGAGCATAAGGATCCCATTTTTTAAAGGGACTCTGGGAATCCATGACTGACTGACTGATTTCGCTTTAATAAAAGCGGTAATTCATGAATGATAACGATTAAAAAAACAGTATTTAAAAAAAAAGCATTAACAAAAATACCAGAGTTAACTTCACATAACTGCGATGTTTGAATTTGAATTTGCAATGATTGAAAATTTGAACAAGATCTATTTACTACAGCAAGTAGCCAATTACAGAAGGAGTTGAAAAAAAATTACAAAAGTTTAAAAGTTACAATAGACATATAATCACTGTTTGAATGCAATATGTGAAATGAGACATTTCAGAAAATTAAAACTCATTTTGGAGTAAATTTGTCATTTCAGAAAATTTCATTAGCTTTCTTTACAACTCCTGTCCATTCTTTTCAGAAGGAATTGCAACAATTCGGCAAAATATCTGTTAAATTCTGTTTCTATAAATCCCCTTCAACACTGCGGATTAAGGTGCTGGTTCTCTTCGGAGATGACGGTAAGAACGGAGGATTAATAGCAGAATCCCGATCCCAATCGAAAAAAAAAAAAAAAAAGGTTTTAGGTTTTTAAAGGATTAATTCCAGATTGATCACTCCAGAGATTTGTAATATTTTTCTAAAATACATTGTTCAACCAAACGACACATGTTGAATATTTTAAAAAATCTATATATATATTTTACATAGAAACTTTATAAATTCATAAAATAGGGTGAAATTCAAATATATAATTTTTTTTCGTTTGTCCAGTCTCATTACATTTATATATATCACATTTTCATTTTACGTTTATTTTTACTGAAATGAAATGATTGCAAATCTTTATTATTTAAAAATAAAAATAAGGTAAAAGCTACATTTTGATATAAATGATTCCCATAATTTGATGCAAAACTCGTACAGCTTCTTTTAATCGCAAATTATCTTTGTGGAATCAAGTGTCCATCGCTTATAAAATTATTGAAATCTTCTTTTTACACGTGCAGCAAATCACTGCATTATAATAAAAAGATGAGCATGTTTACGCAATTCTGTGTTTGGAACCAGAAATTATTTACTGATTATTTAAAAAAAAAAAATTGCATTTATTTTTTTTATTGTTCCAACTTTTTGCGCAATAAGGAGCAAAAAAACGAAAATTACTAAAATTCTTGCTGAGGTGTGAAAATTGACGTCATTTTTGTCTAGGATTGCCATTAAACTGTAGATCCCAGTTTAATTTGCCTAAAGTGTGCACAAAAATGACCATAGAGCGACCAATCAAACCTAAGACTGTCGTTTTAGAATCCGAAGTGGAACCGTTAAAGTTAAGTAAAATACTAATTATCCTAAAATGTGTACTTATATTTCTTAAACACTCATTACGAATTTTCGTTCTAGCGGGTTTGGTTTGGTTTGTCGCTCTATGGTCATTTTGTTATTTGCACACCTTATTACATGCTAATTAGACCTTGACTTACAGCTTAACGTGGATTCCTATGTGCACTCACAAACATCTATGGGACCGCCAGGATTCGAACCTGTGTTACCAAAAGCCACACCGCTAGCTAATTGGGCATCAAGCCGCGTGCTAGAGGGAAGAGGGCTATCGATCACAATTCGAAATTTAAAGATACTTAGCGTATATTACATGTATTAAGTCAGAAATTTACGCTCATTCAATCTATATTCAGTTGTTTACCAGGGTATTACATGGAATTGAGGGCATTAAGATTAACTTCGCATCAAAATATCTTGATTGTAATTTCATGGCAAGTTATTAAAGAGTGTTCATATCTATCTTTTAATATTATATATTAATATAATTTTATAATATACTTAGTACTTCTCGAATATCATGTGAATATTTTGGTATATATTGGAAGAATTAATCCCAAAGTTGTTTCATCAAAAACTCTATAAGCCAGGGATTTAGTAAAGGTCTTTGACCGCATTTACTCACAGTATTTTGGTCGGTATCCACACGAAAGAATCCTTCCAAAAATATCTAATGTAGAAATTAGATAATAAATGTAGAAAACCTTCTTTCCTTCCATGATGCACACTAACCTGAATCTGCTATATATTTTCCAATCTTGCAGAGATTGAAAAGTTTAACAGAGACCCAATGCATCTCTTCTTTTAAATGAGGTTTCCATATGAAATTAAACTCGGTTTTTTAAATCTTACTCAAAATTATTTTAATTGAATAATTTTATTGACTGCGCATTGTTATCAGGAATTTATGAAGTGTTTATATTATTTATTTATTTATTTTTATTTATAAATATATATTTTATTCTTTGTCGGACACGAAAAATAATTGAGGGTATTTTTTTTTTATTTCTGCTGAATAATTATGCATAAGAAGAGAAATTTTTATTTACAAAAAAAATAAAAGTAAATTTGAAAAATCAGTATGCTTGTAATACCCATCAAAATCTGATTTCCATTTTTTAAGCCATTACCTCTTGAGTATGCAGAATGAAAAATCAGAACAACTTTTATGCGAGCGAGAGTTAAGCATTCCAAACGAAGTACGGAATTTACATTCAGATACTCATATTGAATCGAAATGCACTTTCAAAATAAAAATTACTGCCATCAAATTTCAATATAACAGATTTAGATGCATCTTCAAAACCATCGGCACATAGCACTGTATGTGACTTTTACTTAACTAACATATTTGCCTCAAAATAATATATTTAGGCTCATCATGGGTCTGTCATTAATTTGATACGTGTTTACAGATGCAAAAAGGTGGTAAAAAAACAAAAATAATAATTATGCATATTCTATTAACTAAAATATAAATTTGATTTAATTTTAAACTTGATAATGCCAGGTTATTTAATGCTTATTAAATACTATCCAATTTTTTTTTTCATGATTTTTGCCAATTTACAAATTTAAATACCGTATTTTATTAAAATGAACCCAAAATTTCATTTATAAATTCTGTAAATTATTTCAGGATTTTATTTTCTAATCTATGATTAAGTTTGTGATATAGTGCGTTAAGTAAAAATATTGCCTCAAAAAGAACTAATGTAAAAAGAAAAAAAAATTGGCAACACAAAATGTCGAACTAAGTATACTGTGCCGATATATGTTCAAGCAATATCGTAAAGTTAATAGTGATAACTGCATTTGACATACACGTTTTAAATTTTTAATTTTTTAAATTAATCCGAGTAGCAAAGCCTTCAATATGTCTTCTTCGGATACGACACCAACTGAAGAATCATTCTTGTGCATTAAATGTGGAAAGAATTCGAATTTCAGAAAGATTTAAAAGAGCATTTCTCCGATCAGCACCAGTGTCGATACTGTGAAAAGACGTTCTCATCTAAGCGTAATGTGAAGAGACATGAGAGAATTCATACTGGAGAGAGACCCTTTGTTTGTGACACCTGTGGCAAAAGTTTCAATCAAAAGCATTTGAAGGATCATAAGAAAACTCATACAACGGACGTGAGTCATTTTTGTGAAGAATGTGGAAAAGCATTCAAATTCATTCGAGAGAAATATGTTGAAGAGCATAAAAAATTTCATACAGGAGAAAGGCCTTACTGCTGTGAAAAATGTGGAAGAACATTCTATTTACAAGAGAAACCTATAAACACACATAAGAAATCTCATTCTGAAGAAAACCTCACGTTTGTGACAAGTGTGGAAAAGTATTCAAATGCGAGATCAGTTTGAAGGCACATATGCTGTCTTGTGTCACAGAGAAGCCTGGCAAACTCGAAGAAGGCTTGTGCTCATCAGACGATTCATCTGCAACTCATGAGGACAAACCTAGCACATCTCAAAACTAGTCAAACGTCCCTAGCAGAGTGAAATATCATTAATAACAAAATGAATATAATAATAATAGAAAACAAAATTGATTGTTCATTGTGATTTCATATATGTAAAAATGTCTTTCCTTGCTATTGACGCTTACAATATTTTCATCCAGAATAATGAAATTAAAATAAATAATTTTCTCTAAATTTGAGCCAAGATTGTTCTAAATGTTAAGTTAAAATTGTATTGATTCTGATTCAAGCTTGTAAAATGTAACATCAATCGGATAGGAAATAATGTTTTTTTTAAAAACAGACAAGCATTATGTTTAATGCAGCATAGGTAATGTTTTAAACTGAAAATAATTTTTAATGTGTTTTTAAGATTTGACTTGAGTTGTTCAACTGTCTGAAATTGTTTTACAGTATCATAGTTTTTTATAATGTTTTTTTTAATTTGTACTAGTTATTATAAATCTAATTTTAGTTCTCAATAAAATTTTAGATTCTGAAAAGTATTTTTTTTATTTCCGCAGTACACGATTTACTAAGGATAAGTTTGTGTTTTGCAGATGTGTTTTTTGTTGTTGCTTCTTATATCACTTGATCGACAGCAACGTCTGGACAAAGTCCATGAAACCATTGATGAGTCATGATAAAGGGTAAAAATTCAACTTATTTTCGTCTTTTACTTTATGGCAAAGACATCTGGTACCCAAAGGGAGAAGTCTGACTTTACCCACCCAGTTATACCCGGACACTAGGTACCCATTTTAGTCGCCTTTTACGACATGCATAGGTTACAGTGGGGCTATTCAAAAACCCGGACCCACAAGGGACAGATAAATGTATGTAAATACTTTTATTAATACTAATTTTCTATTAGTGCAAGAAATTCTATTCTGGTCAAACATACTTCAAATCATGTTTATTAATTACACGTCTACTTATATTATCGTTATTTATCGTACTGATTTTAAAAACGAAAGTAAATCTTGTTCAAAACTTCTTTTACTTTAATTATGTATGTTGCTTCACAATTCTTAAAGCACAGATAACATGTTATAGTTTCCCCTTTTCCCTAATATTAAATACAAAAGAGATTGTTTCTAAATGTATGAGAATAAAATTACTAGTTCGCAAACAGTAAGTATATAATTATTTCATTAGCAGCTCTGATTAATTTATAACCACAATTTCATCACAATTGCAATATTTTTACATGCCAATTTAACTACAGTTTCATGAGTGAAATATTTAATAATTACGTAAGAGTTATTATTGTTAATTATTTTAAAGTTAAATTTATTAAAATGAAGTTATTTACTAGTAAATAATGTCGTTTGCTGCATTAAATAGTGATTTTAAAATTATGATGTAAATTATTTTATGAATTTAAATGAATTAAAAATATTTACATCAGAATAATTGTAAAAAAAAATTGCCCAACAAAATAAATTTGTTCGGTAACTAATTTTTGGTAGATTAGTAGATTTCGAATTTTATATAATTTTGTGAAATGTTTTGTTAACTTTCTAATATTTAATCATTATATTTATCTTTAAAAATAAGTCCAGTCATAAAATTTAAATAATTTACAGTCATAATTTTTTATCTACTTTAAGAAGGTATTCAGAAAATGTTTTTCATCAAGTTTTTGTAAATTTGATATGGCATAATAAGTTTGCAACAAAGTGAATTTCTGCAATCCGTGCTTATTTTTCTGAAATTATTCTTGCAACATAAAATTAAGGGTGCTATTGCGGGCTATTATTTAATTTGTTAACTTAATTGAATATGATTGTCTATATAAAATATTTCTAATATTTAAACAATTTATTCACCAAACATAACTACGCTATTTAATTTATAATAGTACTCATGTAAAATTTTATTTCATAGCACAAAGAAAAGCAATATCTATATAAGTTTATTTTTTAATTAAATTAGTGCATACAAATGAAAAATAAAATGCTGCAGAAAATTGATGGACAAAATATACAAATGACACATAACCTAGCATACATGGTGAAGGTTTGGTTTGCCGGTCTATGGTTATTTTGTGAAAATATGAGGCTAATTAGACTGGAGCCTACAGTTTAACGTGGATTCCGAACCACTCACAAGCATCCATGCCACCGCCTGGATTCAAACCTGAATGCAAAGTGGAGGACAAAGTTTATGGTTAACAATAAAAATGATTTGTCACCAAATCAGAAATCCGAATGCTTCTGTATATTTGGAGTATCTTATTGGATAAAGTTCACATTGTATTTAAAAATGTAAACTATCATATTATATTGAAATGCAGTATACAACATCTCTAAACCTAATAACTATGGATTATTTTTTTTAAATGAAAATCACATGTTTGATGAATCTCTTTATAAAAATTTAATATAATATGTATAATTTTTTTCTTATCATCCATGTTCTTAATTTGGGAGAAAAGTATTAATTCATTATTTGTGGAATGTAACTGTAAAATAAGGGGTTTTTTTTTTTTTTATAATTTTCGCGAAATGCAGTGCACAATTTAGAAGTTTGGCAGATTGAGGCTGTCAAATTCTTTCCATGACAGCAACAGTTGAAAAACTTAATTACCATTTCTTTGTATACGATGCATTGTAGATTACAACAACTCTTTGATAATTCCCACGTTAAGTTAAACATCACTGAAAGACCAAAAATAATTTTTCCATCAATATTTTTATTTGAAAAAAATTGTTCCAAAAATATATCTTTTAGACTGTAATTATGTTTTTAAAACAAAATACAATATTATATATAAAGTTCGTAATTTGTCAAAGAAATGGTAAATTTGGAATAAATTGAAAGGCATTTTACTTTTGTTTTAAGCATGCTATGTTCAGAGTTACTTTACAATATTTACTATGCTTATTTTTTTCTACCAAACTGTGCAATTTGCTACCCAAGATTTTGTTCGTATGCTATATAAAAAAATATTATTTGTTTGCATGAATAATTCTATTAGCTTAAAATGTTTAGTGGCATGTTTATTGTTTATAACATGATGGAATTAATTAGATGGAAATGGGGCTTGTCCCAGGCTGATGCTTCTAGGCGTCTTAATGTGTCTCGCAGTGTGGTCCACCGTCTCTGGAATCAATATCAAATCGAAGCTTCTGCGTCCAGAAGACATGTTCCAGGTCGATCCACGAGCTACAACACCTGCAGAATACCGTTTTATAGATCTTTCGGCTTGAAGGAGAAAGAATCATTACTGTGCCGCAAACTTGTTGCAGACCACTCTGTAGCATCAGGGAGAAGAATATCCGCTAGTACGGTGCGAAAGCGTCTTCACAATTCAGGTCTCTATGCAAGGCGATCAGTTGTGCGTGTTCCTTCAACGGACGACAGTGAAGGGCCCCTCTTATATTGGGCAAGATAACACGTTTCCTGGACCAGACAGTGATAAGCTCATGCACTCTTTACAGACGATTTCAGATTCACACTGGAGAGCGATTCAGGACGTCTGCTGATCTGGAGGAAACAAAGCACCAGATACCACCAATCCAACACTGTTGAAAGATATGATATCTTGTATCACAGAAAAGCCTGACAGACTCGGAGAAGGCACATATTCATCTGAAGGCTCATCTGCAACTCCTGAGGAATTGCCTGACACTGAAGGAAACTAGTCAAACATGCCTCGCAGAGTGAAATATCATTCTTACCAAAATGATTATAATAATAATATAATACAAAAATTGATTTTTCACTGTGATTTCAAAAATATAACAATGTCTTTCCTTGCTTACCGTATTAAGTTCCTTACAATATTTTTATGCAGAATAATTAAATTAAAAAAAATATTTCTCTTCCATTTGAGCCGAGCTTTTTAATATTCTTGGAGTATATTTCAATATAAAACCTTTTATTTTAGGAAAATTTTAAATTTTAATTAATTTTAAATATTTAAATATTTTTAAATTTTAAAATTTTAAAAGAATACTTGTGTTTTTACTAGATTGCACTAGTTGCAACTAACATTTTAGTTTGTATAGCTATATAAGTATCTTCTAATATTTTTTTTTTTTTTTTTTGAGTACATAAATAATTTTAATATTTGTTTGTATTATTAAATGTTGTCAGCTTAAAATGTTTTGGATTTGCAGTTTAGATTTTAATCCATAAAAAAAGTAGTATTTTACTAAAAGAGTTGTTTTTATTGTGTGATTTGTGTCGTTTTGAACTCTTTTTAACGTATCACACAAAAATCAATTTAGTTTTTAAAGAAGGGAGAGTAATTCATCATTTGTTCAAACATAATTAAATATTTAAATAATAAATTTTCGTAAACTAAATTTTTTATGCATTTCCATATTACAATGCGCAGATTCCCTGAATTTTCTAAAATTGAATCTGAATATTTTCTTTGTATAAATTCATCATTAGTTTTTTATTTATACATTTAAAATGTTTTATTATATTAAAAAATAACTAAGAATATTTAATATAAGAGTAATTGATATTATTCTTAAATTATTGGATTTAATCGTGTGTAACACTATCATATTAAAAAATCTGCTTTAGATTTGAAAAAGAATTCTACATAGTGTGAATATTTTCATTTATTGCCTCATATGAATTTGTAAGTGTTCTGTTATAATACTTATTACCTAAAATGTTACACATGTAGCTAATGAAAAATATTTTGTAGAAAATCGTTTTCCTTTTTGTTTATAGCCATTTAATAATTATTGACAATTTTATTTTATACAACAAAGTGACCTACTAAACCTTCATTTGAAATACAGGTTTCAATAATCACGTATATTGGTAATAATCTCCTTCAAACCGAATTGCGTTTATTTCATTTTTGTGCACATTAATATAATTCTGCGAATTGAAATACGCTCGTAAAAATATTTTCTAAATATTATAGAAAATTGAATTAATTAAAATATTAATTGAATTATTCTTGAATATTATAGAAAAACATTATAATTAGGAACATGAGAGAATTATTCGATATTTGCACAATTTTTTTACAAACATGACATGAATCTTTGACGGATTCATAAAATATGAGAAATTCGTATGTCCCTATTGCTAATTTACTATTAATTGCTTTTCTCCAATTTATAATATTACACTAATTTTTACCTATTTCTTAAAAAACTTTAATCTAAAACCTCTTTGAAGGTTAATTTTATAGATTTGCAATATTTATAGTCAGAAAGGAATGCTTGCGAAATTCGATTTTCATACTTGTATAATTTAACATATGTTTAATAAATTCTGTTATATTTAATTTTTTCATTTTCTCGATTAAATGCGATTTTTATGGTGAGAGAAACATTGCATATAAATTAACAAATTTGGTTTTTCAAGGTCATGACGAACAGTCTATTAATCATTCGTTAAACAAATTATAGACGCATCATAATATACACTTTTTGTGGGAAAAAAAAACTGACGCTTTATTTATTGTCGCATTTTTTGAATATGATTATCATCAAGTATGTAAAATTCTAAAATAATATAGCTTTTTTTTTATAGTTTTCTGTTCTTTTTTGTATAATTGTTAATTATTCATGAAATTTAATTTTTCATCACATGTTTATATCGGGCATAATATTTTCTAAAATATATTTTATCAGTATTTACGTCTTTCTTTAATTCAACCATATAAAAAAATTTTTTAAATTTAAGAAAATATCTATGATATTAGAATTTATCTATAAAAATGCGTATTTTTTACTGGCTATGTATTAAATAAATTTCTTCAAGATAATAATTTTCTTTTTATTTCATAATTTGTTTTCCTGTTTATTCCATTAAATAATTGGATTGAATACATACTGCTATTACTTCTTTTTACAGAGAAAATAAAATTAAAATTAATGCAGATTCGATTTTTAAGTTCAGAAATTAAAAAAAAAAAAAACGAATTCAAAGAAAAAAAATTAAATGGTAATTTAAATTGTAAAATACGATTATATAGTATATTAACTTATTTATATGTACGACTAACAGTATGGACATTACTAAATATGCCCAGGACAACAGTGGGTTTTTAACCAATGATAGTTTGCATAGCCTGGATGCATGGACCCATGATCTGATGTGTTGCATCAGAAATTGGGAAAGCCTTGTTTGTCATTCATGGGCATTAATGTAGAATAGCGGAGGAGCGTATCAATTTTTTCCAACCTTTTATTTCTTGCAAAATGAATTTATATTTCTAAAGATAATAAATGGTGGCACATTTCAAACATTTGCATTATTGAAAAAAAAAATATTTTTTGCAATAGTAATGATATCAAGCATTATGGTAACCCAAAGAAATAAAAAATATAGTTAATAATAACTTTTATCAAATAAATAACTGTTATTTTGTTATCAGGTCAGTGCGTAGGGTTAACTTTAATTTATTGATTTTTTTTTTTTTGTTTTTCTAATACATATTTTACTCTTTTTCGAAAACTAGAAATAATTGAGGTTCCATTTTTTGTTGCATAATTACATAAAGACGAGCAAGTCCTGTTTTCAAAAAAAAAATGAATTTGCAGTATCACAATGCTCGTGATATCTATCAAAATTGATTTTATTATTAAGTCCTTATTTCTGAGTGAAAAATCAGAACAATTTTATACGAGAGAAAATCAAGCCTTCCAAAAGAAGTACGGAATATATATATATAAAACTAATGCAAACAACACTTAGACAATTGTCTTTCATGCCTTGAGGTAAGCACTGCACCGACGTTACTCACTTAGCACTAACCAGGAGGTACGTGTAGCTTGAAGATAAACCACGGACGCTGAGTAACAGTATTCCCGAAAATGCTCTACAGTCATGTTAGATCGGGACTTGCGATTTAAAGTGGATTCTGAACCACCACAAACTTCCCTGTCACCATCGGGACTCGAACCCGAAACCTGTAATGCAGCTGAATATTCAGAAGAATTTTATACGAACTAGAGTTAAACATTATAAACGAAGTACGTAAAATAAAAATACCTACTTTCAGATACTCATATACATTGGTGTGCAAAACTTAAGGAACAATGTAAAAATTTAGCACATAGCCATGAAATTGCTGAAAATGAGGTCTGAAGATCAGTACAATGGACACGTAAGTCAGTAAAAACGTCATGCGTATGCAAATATCAGGAGCGAAACGTCGGAGGCGACTTGAGCGTACGCAAAACGCGTGATGTCGGCGCGCGCAGCTCAACAGTAGAATGAAAGGAAGATGGAGACGCAATTCAACATATTCGCTGCAAGTGCCAGTGAGTCAGTTCGTGAAATATGGCTAGAAGAAATCACCCGGACGACTTTTCACACCTGGAAGAATGATCGGAAAACTGGAGGAGGGCGTACTGTCACCAGTGTAGCTGCAGCTTTCAGAATCAACAAAAGTGTCGTTTCGCGCTTTGAAAGTGTTCCAAACCACAGGTAGAGCTGTGAGAGAGGTTCGTGGTGGCCGACCGAGGAAGACAATTGCAGGGGATGACCGATATATCGTCCTGCAGGCGAAAGGTGGTCGACAGCAGTCAGCAAGCACCATTGCTCAGAACTCAGTCAGGGGCGACAAGTGTCGCGGTTTGCTGTGGCCAGACGCCTACAAAGCCCTATTCGCCCGCCGTCCTGAAAGATGCCTCCCGTTGAAAGTTGGCCACCGTTTACAGTGATGTAGAGAGCACAAAAACTGGACAACTGATAAATGGAGTCGTGTTCTCTTTATGGATGAAAGTCGGTTCTGTACCAGAAGCGATTCTCGACGCATTTTGATTTGGTGAGGGGTCGGGACCCGGTTTTATCCCAGTAACCTCAAGGAAAGACGCCGTTATGGTGGTTCTGGAGTTCTTGTCTGGGAGGCATTTTGCTGAACGGGCGAACTGAGCTCCACGTTTTCGACAGGGTGTCTGTAACCGGGGATCGCTATTGTGAGGAGGTACATATTCACCATGTGCGTCGGTTCCGAGGTGCCATTTTTCCAGACTTCATTTTATGGATGACAATGCACGGCCACATCGGACTCTTGCTGTTGAGGAGCTACTGGAAAGGGAAGATATCACTCGAATGGATTGGCGAGCGTAGTCCCCAGATTTAAATCCCAACGAACATGGGTGGGATGCTTTGGGGAGACGTATTGCAGCACGCTTACATCCTCTGGAGAACACCCAACAACTCAAACAGATGCTGATTGATGAATGGGCACTCCTGGCAAAAAATGTGGCACCAGCTGGTTCTCAGTATGCGGAGACGATGCAAGCCACCATTGCAGTGAGGGGGAGGGCTATCCCATATTAAGGAGAACATCTGCTTGTTGTTCTTCCTCTTGATAGACAATCATAAATCACGATAATATGCGTTCAATAAAGCTTGTTTTTGTTTGATTCCATACCGAAGCATTGTATTCCTTTTTCGGCCCCGATGCTTTCGTCAACGTACATAATGCTCTCCCTCATTTCTGAATGGCATGTCTCAGATGATTTCTCGTGGAATTATGGCAAAAACCCACGTGTCTTAAGATTTGCACACCAGTGTAAATCGAAATGCACTTAGAAATAAAAATTCCTGCCATAAAATTTCAATATATGAGATTCCAGGTGCATCTTGGGAGACCATTGGTAGAAAGGATAGTATTACTACTATGTTTTGGTTTAATATTAACGTATAAAGTTTAATATAAGACAGGACTTGTGTATCATTGACATCATTCAGGTTTACCCACTGTAAAAAATGTATAAAAGAAACCTAAAAAAAAAAGTTATGCTTCTTTTAAATTATAAAGTCGATAGAAATTTTAAACTTGATAATCTTAGGTTAATATTTGTTCATGAAAAAGTAGATAGTACTTAAGAATTTATGCAGATTTACTTTATTTGAAAACCAAATTTAATGAAAATTCTCCCAAAATCCTGTAATAAATTGTGAATAAATTTCAGAATTTTAGTTTCTAATCAATGATTAAGTTTGTGTTATAGTGCGTTGTTAGTTAAGAAAAAGAGTTAAAAAGAACTAATGAAAAAAAATATTGGCAACACAAAATGTTGAAAAGGCAGATTGTGGATACATTTGCTTAAGAGGTTTGGAAAGTTTAGTGTGTATGTGGCATATCTGCTCTTTTAAAATTTACATTTTTTAAAGTTAATCCGAGTTGAATTCCTCAATATGTCTTCTTCAGATACGACTTCATCTGAAAAATCAATCAGGTGCTTTAAATGTGGGAAACCCTTCAAACTTCCAAAAGATTTAAAAGAGCATTTCTACAAAGAACATCTAAAAAAGACGTCACCAATGTGAAAATTGTGAAAGGACGTTCCCATCTAAGAGTCATTTGAAGATTCATGAGAGAACTCATACAGCAAAAATTTTTGCTTGTGACACCTGTGAAAAACATTCAATCAAAAGCCTTTTGAAAAGACATTTGAAATAATTCATACAGGAAAAAAATTTGTTTGTGACACATGTGGCAAAAAATTCAATCCATTTGAACACTCATAAGAAAATCCACACTAAGAAAAAGAGTTATTTTTGTGAAGAATGTGGAAAACATTCACAATCACTGGAGAGAATATGTGGAAGACCATAAAAAATTTCATACAGGAGAAAGGCCTTACTGTTTGTAAAGAATGTGGCAGATCGTTCTCTTACAAGTCACAACTAACCAGACATAAGAAAACTCATTCTGAAGAAAGACCTCATGTTTGTGATAACTGTGGAAAAGTATACAAATCCAAATCCGATTTGAATAAACATATGCGGTCTTGTATCACAGAGAAGCCTGGCAAGCCCGGAGAAGGCATATCTTCATCAGAAGACTCATCTGCAACTCCTGGGGACACGTCCGACACAACTGAAAAGTAGTCGAACACCTTTGACAGATGGAAATATCATACGTAACAGAATGCATATAGTAATAATTGAAAAAATGTTCATTGTGATTTTTAGAAATATAGAAATGTATTACCTTGCTACTGTCCATTACAATATTTTTATGCAGAATAATGAAATTTAAAAAAAATAATTCTTTGATTTGAGTCAAGATTTTACTGCATATATAAGTAAAAAATGTATTGAGGCAGAGTCATCACGTAAAATGTAATATAAATTAGATAGCAATTTTTTTAAATAAAAGACAAGCATTATATTTAATGCAGCATAGGTATTGTTTTGAACTGAGAAATAGTTTTTAATGAATTTTTAAATTTTCACTTGAGTTGTTCAACTGTCTGAAATTGTTTTAAAGTATCATAAATCATTTTTTATAATAATGTTAAATTTTTATACTGTGCAGGTTATAATTAATATGGATTTAGTTCTTAATGAAATTTTAGATGTGTACAAAGGCATTTTTATATGGACTCCGTGGTGCAAAATTTACCAAGTATTATTTTAAGTTTGCAGATGCAGGCAGACGTATTTTTCTACAATGAAACAAACGCTAATCTGTTAAAACCAAATAAATTTAAGTGAAGTAAATTGCTTTAGATTGCTAGTAATTTGCGGAATTTTATTGTTAGCTTATATTTCTACTTTTAATTACATTTATTTTTAAAATATATGCTGACGAAAATTTTATATTCTTTTCTATTTTTCAGTAAAGTGCTTTTTACCTTATTTCTGTAAACAGAGTGATATTGCATAATAAAATTTTGTCTGTACTTTTAGTATTTATTTATCTGAATTTAGTCTTGTTATTTAACTCTATTATACGGTATTAGTGAACAAAACAGCTTAACTAAATGTAAATTTCCGTACAATATGATTTCAAAATAAAATTAAAATATTTATGGATTGTTCAATATGATTTAAAATATTTGGGGATTTAAAACAAATTCCCCCAAAATTTTAAATCACATTAATTTAAAAATATAATTAAAAACACTTAATGCTTATTTTTTCAATAAAATTTTGTCATTTTAAGAATAATTTTTTTAAAATTAAATAAATGCATATAAATTAAAAGTAAATTATTGCACAAAATGTTTTAAAGTGACGATATGATTCATAATTTAGCAGGGAGGAAAGTGTTCAATTTAGCATGAAAAACGACACATCACTATGATATGGTTCAGTATGCGCTTCAGATTAAATGGAGAGTATCCTATTAGCCAACTAGAGAAGTCCTACTGTATATTTTAAAAAGTAAATTAGCATGCTATATTAAAATCCATTATACAAATCTCTAATCGTTATATAATAGTGTTTACTTTTAAAAAATCATCGCAAGGTTTGATATCTGTCTATAAATGATGCAGCAAAATAAGCAGGATTTCATTTTATCCTCAAAGTTAAAAATTCGGGTGGAAATAGTGATTCGACATTTGAAAAATTAAAAAAAAATATGATTTTATTATCTTTTCCTCTAAATTAAGCATTATCATAAATATATTTCCTCTAAAAATAAGCAATATCATCTAAAAATAATTTTTTCAAAATTAATTACATGAATGAAAAGTAAATTATTGCACAAAATTGTTAAAGTGTCAAAATGGTTTATAACCTATCAAGCAAAGTGGTGTAAATTAATCTTGTTTAACAGGAAAAATGGCTCGCCACCATGCCATGGTTTAGCAGCTGCTTCAGATTAAATGGAGTGTCGTATTGACGAGCATCATATTAGAGTAGCCATCATAAAGTAAATTAGCATGTTATATTGAAATTTTTCAACAAAATCTCTAATCCTTATAAATATTGTTTATTTTTTCAAAAGTATAATTGCAGGTTCGACATCTCTCTATAAACAATGTAGCTTAATAAAGAGTGTTTTATTTTATCATCAAACTTGGGAAGAAAATAGGGATTTGATATTTGAGAAATATATAAGAAAAAAATGATTTTTTAAAATTTTTCTTCAAATAAATTGCAAATACAGGATATTCGATAATGGCAACGATTGTGAAACAAAGTATCAAGTATTTGCTTTGCATATATTAGAGTATAGATTATTATAAGAGCGCAAGAGCGAACTATTTGATGATTGCTACCATAAAGGCTATTACTTGTCTATCAATATTTTTAATAAATTCAATAAAAATATACAAGCCAAAAGTCTCCATTACGAACGCGATGATAAACATATAATTTGGATTGATAAATCTGCCTCAAACAATGTTATTGAAAAATATTAAAAAACAGCTCCATAATATTGTGCATATTTTCTTATATTGCTGCCTGTCAGTTTTTGAAACATTTTACCTAATTTGTTACTCAAGTACTCAATGGAGAATATTTTTTATGAATATTTGTTTGCCTCTTATTTTCAAACATGGTTTAATTTTTATCTGCATTTTATCACGTAAATGAAAGTTTTCTAACAAAATGTTCACTTAAAATAATAGACGTCAGTAAGTTTACTTGTTATTTAATAATATTCTGTCCAAAATCAAACAAATTTGTGGGAAAAATAGTCATTTTTTTTGTTGAAAATAAAATTAATTATTTTAATATTCCTCTGAGTTTCAAAAAAATGTCTGTAACACATTTTGCCAAAACATTAACTGTATAAATGTACTCGTAGTGAATCACATATGTTAATTATTGATTAATTAATTATTAATTATATTTTTCAGACGCATCTAAATTTCTTTCCGTGTAAGGAATAGCACATTACTAACATAGTCGATGCAACTCGCAAGGAAATGAACCACTCAGTTGTCGTGGATCACGAGTGCTGATATTCTTTTCTTTTTTTTTCATTATAATCCAGCTGGACCCATTACCCAAAAGAAATCTATTTCCACAAATGTTTCAGTTCCGATTTTATACATCGGAAAATAATTTTAACAGTATACATAACCTTTAAAAATTATGTAATCCTCGAAAAGAAAAATCTACATTTCATATTGAGATTTGTGTTTTTTCTCCTTTACAATGTTTTTTTCAAATGAAGTTCACAAACACTTAGATAACTGTCTTGGATGCCTTAAGGCAAGCGCTGCACAGACGTTACTCACTTTCCATTAACCAGGAGGGCGCGTAGTAACAATGCCCCCGCAACGCTCTACGATTCTATTAGAACGCCACCTACGGTTTAAAGTGGATTCCGAATCAGTACAAACATCCATGGCACCGCCGGGACTCGAACCCGAAACCTGTGGTTCCGAGTGCCAGAGCGCTAGACACTCGGTTATTCAAGCCCTCCTTTACAATCTAAAATGCTGTTATTTCGTTCATTCGCAACATTCACTAAATTTAAATCAACAATTTTAAATAGTTTTTTTTTCTGAAAAATTAATTTTATGATATCAGATTCCCATGTAAATTGTTATAAAAGTTTATCTTCCCGATGCAGCGTCGGTTTTGAGATTCTATCAAAAGAAAACAGAATTTGTGCTATTGGAATATGAAATTTTAACTTGAACGTCTATTAGGAAGTGAAAATTTAAAAACTTCGAATACGATTATCAGTGTTTTGTTATTGTTATAATGAATTTGTAGGTTTTTGTAAAGCTGAGTATAAAAATTCAACAAGCATTATTGTGTTTTTGGTTACAATTATAAAAATAAATATAGTATATTTAAAAATTTACGGAATTTTTAAAAAAATATTTCGTAATCATCAATATCAATAAAATAATGGAAACTTCGAATATTCAAATTAATTTTAAAGGGAGTGTTTCTAAGAAAAGAATCTAATTCTCTTGGACCGCGCTTCAGGTTGTTCATTCTTTCTCACCCAGCCAAAGATTTAATCATTTCTCCTTTATTTCTTTTCCAATCTCTTTACCCAGTGTTTGCAACTTCCATATTGCCCTCTTTCAGTTACTCGTTCATTTTATTTTACTTCTCTCCCTGGTATTTTAATCACTTATTATTAAAATATTAATAATACAATTTAAAAAAAAAGAAACAACTCACTCTATTAAACTTTTTTTTTTTTTTTTTAGTATTCGGGCAAGATTCCTTTTAGTCTTTACCGACTTTAGTCCTTTTAGTCTTTTTCACAGCAATGCTCTTTCATCTTTCCAATGGGTAATCCAAGATAGAAGCTAACGGCTGCTGCGCAGCCGTGGAGCTTCACCAAAATTTTTTTTTTCTTTCTAATGCAGCTGGCAAACACTTAGACAGCTTGGTCTTGGATGCCTTAAGGCAAGCGCTGCACAGACGTTACTCACTTTGCATGACACAGGGGGCGCGTGTAACTTGAAGATTAGCCACGGATGCGAAGTAACATTGCCCTTGCAACGCTCTACGATCCTATTAGACCGTGGATTCCGAACCACTACAAACATCCATGGCACCGCCAGGACTCGAACCCGAAACCTGTGGTACCGAGCACCAGAGCTCTAACCACTCGGCCATTTAGGCCCTCACCAAAACTCAAATCATCAAAAGAATCTAAGTGTCTCATATTTTACTGATTTGATCCATAACTACCCCCAGTCGAGCAATAAAAATTAGGACATTGCCTTCCAAGAAGACAACCAGTTGAATCTACCCCGTAATTAAGCGGTGCGATGTAGATAACAGGAGTCACTCACCAAGCAGCCTGAATTATGATACTAATCGCTGTATACGCATTGAAAATCTGAAAAAAATGTTTGGTTCTGAAAACTGGGAGTAGAAAGGTCGTCAAATGCTGAATCAAACTTACATTCTTTAGTGGAACACGACATTCTTATACCTTAATCTTAATTTTTCACATTATCCTTTATCATGAGTCGGTCAGTTTACAATATTCACAAATAATTTGTAAGCGAAAATAAATATAATAAGCTTAAACAGTTTGAACAATGTAAATATATTTACTTGAATTGCATTATCTCTATAGCCCACAATATCGCAATGAAATGAACCACTCTGTTATCGCTCATCACGCGCATATATATACAGTGGGCCACAAAATTGAGTATACACCTTAGAAACTTGGAGACTTTTTGCAATTACAAATTAAATATTGCTTTAAGATGATTGAATTTTTTACCTTATATACTTTAGTCTATGCTTTACCGTACTATACTTATAAAATTGTTACGTTTATTTATTTTTTACGAAAAAAAATAAAAGATCTGAGACGAGAGGAAAAACAACACCACAAAAATAAGTATACACCTTTATTAATTTCCTTTTAACGTACAAATTAATATTTTGTTGCATAACCTTTTGCTTGAATTACATCTTGTAATCTTCTGGACACAGATTCTACTAGTGTTTTAGTGGTTTCAACAGAAATTTTAGCCCATTCTTCTCTCAGAACTTTCTTGAGAACTTCCTTGCTTGTGATTTCGTGCTCATGTACAGCTTTCTCTAATTGCGACCACAAATTTTAGATGACGTTTATGTCTGGAGACTGGGCTGGAGTGTGTAATTGCTTCTTGCAGTGGTACATCAAGTATAACAGCACATTCTTCGCTGTATGCTTGGGGTCGTTGTCCTGCTGGAATATGAAGCTTGACCCAAGCCCCAACTTACTGGCACTTTTTTTCAAGTTATCATTTAAAATCCCCAAATATACATGTTTCTCCATAATACCATCAATAAAAGCAAGCTCTCCAACTCCTCTCCCTCATCTGCTCTCCTTTCCCAGCTTCTCCATATTTTAAATCGTCCATCGCTTCCGTAAAGATTAAACTTACTTTCATCAGAAAATATTACAATGTTCCAGAAAGAAATAGGCCTTAAACGATGTTCTTTGGCGAAAATCACTCTCTTTGTCTATTCACATACTTGATGAGTGGCTTTCGTATTGGTGTACGGCCATGAAACCCATATTGGTGAAGGGTACGGCGAATTGTTTCAACTGAGATCTTTTTTCCGATTGTAGAGGACATCGATAAAGCTAGTTTAGAGGTACTCACCCTCGGATCTTTCTTTACTGAGTGAATGATCTTCCTCTTCGCTGTAGTACTCAGTATTTCTTTACGTCCTCTTCCAGGAATATTGGCCACAGATCCAGTTTTTTTATACTTCTGTAGTATTTTTGGACACAACCATGAGTTACACCAATCAACGAAGCGATTTCTCGAAGTGATTTGCCCTCTTTCGATCATTTTACAATCAATAAACGCTCAGATTCAGTAGTTTCTCTACGAGAGCTCATTTTACGATTTTTAATGAGAAAAAATACTATTTAAAAGCGTTGAAGTGCAATAGCACGTGTTATAAGCAGCAGCTACTCCTGAAACTCTAAAGAAAATTTGAAACTAAAAAAAGTGGTGGCATAATTTACAAATATAAGAAGTGTATACTCAATTTTGTGGCATGGTTTTCTATCTTTTCTTCGAATCGCTTAACTTTTTTCGTAATAAATAAGTTAACTATAGAATTGTGTTATCATAGGATGGTAAAGCAGAGGTTAAAGTATCTAGGATAAAAAATTTATCTATTTAAATCAATATTTAATTTGTAATTGGAAGAAGTCTAAAAGTTTTAGAGGTGTATACTCAATTTTGTGGCTCACTGTATATATATTTTTTTTTTCTAGATTTTCACCAACACAAGAAATCTCTTCTATATGAAACGGGGCCAGTTGGCCGAGCGGCTGGCGCTCGGTAGCACAGGTTTCGGGATCGAATCTAGGCGGTGCCAAGGATGTTAGTAGTGGTTCGAATCCACTTTAAAGTGTAGGTCCCGGTCTATTTAGCCTAGAGTGTGCACAAGATGACCGTAAAGCGACAAACCAAACCAAACCTATATGAAACAACCAATGCAAATTCAATAGATTCTCAAATAGGAATGTTCACCCCAAGGCATTTTGGATTCTGGTTTAGAAAATGTTCATTTAAATTTTACTGAAGTTTTTTCTGCATTTACTGCTCTGAAATGAAAAAATGTGAAGAACTTTTAATGAGTGCGAATATATATATATAAACCCATTGTGTTGACAGTCATTCTGATTGGAGTTTATCTGGATTTCTCTCGTAGAAAAGCAAACGATGGAAGTTGAACTGCAAAAACTCTTTTAGAAAATAGGACATTCAAATTTGTTTCCCACTTCTGAGGTTAGATATGTAAATTTAAAAAAATTTCCTCATGATGAGATGCTTGAGACGTGGTTCAGTGATAGATCACCGCAGGTTTAGATATAATCGAATGTACATAAATTTAGTGTATATATATATATATTTTAAATCATTGTTGGATTATTTCTTGCTAAATATTGATAGAATATGGTCCGATATTTTAATTGTCATAGCAACACTGTTATCTTGCTAAGAGATAACAATTTTTTTTGCCTTTCAGATGCACATCGTTTGAACCGAAGAACAAACTTATAATTCATTATTTTATCGGACTTACTCATTATTATTTATAATTTAAATATCAAATCATTTATTTATTCTATATTCCGCATCTACCTGGCATTTTCAGGCGAAGAATAAAGCACAATAAAATAACGCATAAGATAAAATTTGAGATACTCTTTTATTTTGAGATACTATATTTTTTATACAATATTATTCGTATTATATAATATATATATATATATATATATAATAACGTACGCAGATACATAAAAGAGCCATTTGTGTGCATAAGTAATTATAAAACACATATACCACAATATAACAATGTAAATAAAAAAAAAACAATTTTTTTACAATACAACAATCAATTTTATTCAATTGATTTGATTTGTCGTACTATGGTACTTTTGTGTACATTTCTTCGGATAGAACATCCGTAGGTAGAAGTCTCACTTGGATCCGCGATGCTCTATGGTCATATGAAACCTATACCTACGGCTTAAAAATGGATTCCAAAAAACTACAAGCACCCATGGCACCTCCAAGACTCGAACCCGAAACATGTGGCACCCAGCGAAAGAATTAGTTTGGTTTGTCGCTATACGGTCATCTTTGAGGACACTGAGGGCTAATTAGACCGGTACCTGCAATTTAACGGGGATTCACAACCACACACAAACATCCATACTACCGCCTGGATACGAACCTGAAGCCTGTGATTCCAAGAGCCAGAGTACTAGCCAATCGACCCTCAGGCAGCAGGAGTTTTTACAACAAAAAGGTTAAGGTTTGCATTTCAAAAAGATATCTAATTGAAGTCTACTTAAAAACCGTTAGTTATCTAAACTAACAGTATACACAAATCATGTGTTTAAAGAATATAAATAAAACTAAATTAAATCAGATTGAATATTTGGGCAACTATTAAGTTGATCCAAGGAGAAATTACAAGAATGGTCAGACGCATTGGCAGCATTCAACATTAAAATTTATATCCTCAATTTGTCTCTCATGTGGCAAAAAAATATTTTAAAATTGTTATCTTGGTTGAAAATTTCCCAATTTACATACGTTTCCCATATGCCTTTCCAAGCTAAAGCTTGAGTTTCTGTAAGTCAGTAGCTAACACAACCATTTAACCCAAAAAGTGCAACGTTTATAAATTCAAAAGGTTAAAAGAGTGTATTGATATCTCATGATAATTAAAGCAAATCAGAATTGCAACATTTGTTTACAAGGAACTTTTGAAAGGCATATAAACTACAAAAGTATCAAGTTTATGAAATTGTTCCTATACTTAATATCTTGCTCTCAAAAAAAAGACATAATTTGAAAAATATATAAGCATTGAACTAATTAAATAAAATTAAGTTCAGATTAATTTCGCTATTTTTGAAATAAAATTTAAACAAATTTTTGATCTTATATTTTAATGACAATATTTTTGTCTCATTCTGGAAGAAATATACGAATGTTCTAACTTTCCAAAATAACTTCCAATCATTAATACGCTTAAACAACTGTGAAAATATTGAAGAGGAAATGTGTGCTGTTCTTACGAAAGTACATAAAAATATAAATTATGTTATCTACTAATAATGGATGTCATTTATTAATATCCTCCAAGGACATAAATTAAAAATCAATAGATGATGTATGCAACAGAAATATTTTTCCTTTTGTTGAAAATTATGTAGATTATTTAGGTAATAAATTATTTTTATAGTTCATTTTTTACAATAAATTAATAAAAATAAAATAAAAATTATTTCATTAGAAACGGGATTAGCAGCAATAATTCTGAAATAATACATTTTATAAAGATTCTATTTCATTAATAAACTTAAATAAATAAACTTAATTTGTATAAATACACCTAATTTGTACACACATATACATCATAAAGATAGAAGCAATCAT